>DWMZ01000720.1:0-20037 GCA_018249855.1 Eueides tales michaeli
TCGTAACCTCCATTTTAGGTTATTTTTACATCCGTTGTAATCTTGCTCTTAACGTAACTTTTATTATTGAAATATATATTTTATACGTGCCTGGGCCCATAACCTATTGGAATTAGGCAATATTTCAATAAGAACTCTGTTAGACTTCTTAACAACTTATTTTATTATTTGTAAATTCACACACCAAACATCTTCTTTTAAACAGGAAAGAACAAGGACGCCCACAGCGGCAAAAATCCACAACTTAATTTTATAGCATTTATGTATATAACATTTACAGAGATAGCTATGACTGTCACTTATCTAATAAATTTACAATTATTCAACATTTCTAAAGTGTTAATCCGCAGTTATGAAAGTAAATATTTATATAGAAAACGTACAACAATTTTAATGCAAGCTCCTGAGAACGTATAGCTTAGTAATCGCACGGGTACAAATCACGCTACGTAATTTTTTTATACGGTTTCTAAATAAGTATAAATCGTGATTTTGTGTGAAATTGAATACGCCCTTTTTAAAATAACCATTTCATGCATAAATCCACGATTTATGGATGAAATGGCTATTTCCATAATATTGTTAAAATACAATTTTATTTCCATATAAAGAATGATTAAATAAAGTTCAAAATATTTCAATAAAAAAATCCTTTAAAATAACGTATAACATGCCAAAGGGTAATTTCAAACTATTTTAGGAAACCTTCGTTTTCCACGCTGTAAAACGCTGTTTGTTTGTTTTGATTTTTTTTGCGTTTTGTTGAAAAATGCCTACACCGTTATGGCACTGTGGGAAATATATATCTGATTATATACGCTATGATGTGAATTTGAATTACACTTATGGAGATGAATTAATTTCAATTTCTTGCTCTGGTTAAGCAAATCGTGGTACTAAACTCTGTTGATAATTTTTTTTCAATTTCCTCCTATATTAGATATATTAAATTTAGGAATAAATTGAGAAAAGGAGTGACTTGACACTACCCTTACTGATATATAAATTGAAGCTAAAAAAGGCTTATACAAACCCTTATTTTAACTTAAAAATGGCACTGGAGAAGGCAGAGGGCACTTGGGAGCCTAATGTTAAGACACTCCATTCCTATTCCCGTTTCTCTCCAAAGTAACGAAACTTTCCACCTCGTTTTTTTTTATTACCAGAGCAAAGAAATGGAAATATGAAATGTTTCATTTCCTCTAATGAGGATCGAACCCAAAACCTTTTACGTTCAACGCATGTGCCGATGCGCCGTAACAAGCCTTAAATTTCCAATTCATTTCTAATAATTGTACACTAAAAATAGTCTAGTTAAGTAAGCAAACTATGTAGAAACTTTGTTTCCAAGGTGGTTGGTGTGTAAACCAGTAATTAGGAATTTATCGGTATTTTGCCCACTGGCAAGCACAAAATTACTCTTACATAATTAAACTCCTTTGTTTCGATATTATCAACAAGCTTATGTTAATAACATACCTTGAACGTCAATACAATGCACACACAATGGTCTGTCAATACAAAAGCAGCAAAATGGTATTGTTAAGCTAGGAATTCTAGATTTTTCTGTGTATTTTTAAAGGCTATAAGAGATTGATTGTAGGTGACAGTAAATGTGAACGCGGTAGATGTGGGTTTGATATCCACTCAGGGAGGAATCATTTATTTATAATTCACTTAACATGCAATGTTACGGAAGTGACGATGTTCCACCTTTTGTCTGTATACTTTAATATCAGTTCTTCCCTAACTTTGCCTTATTTTATATTTCATTAAAAAAAGAGACCGATAAAGAAGCTTAAGGTAATACTGTAAATACAATGGTATTACAGCTTTATGCTTTTTCTGTATAAAACAAGTAGAGCAAACTACGTTTCATAATATACTTTTAATTAATGTCAAAAATATAGTTTCTTTCCTTTTCTCCACCACTCTAACGCGCTACCTCAAAATCGGTGGAAAGTGAAGAACGGAATGGAGTGTCTGAACACTAGGTTACCAAGATTCCTCTGTCTACCTGTAGGATACAGCATGAAGCTAAGTGAATGTGTGAGTAAAAATTACTAACAACGTTTAGCTGTAAATTTGAGCGTTGCGGGTTCGATCCTAATATCGGGAATACATTATTTTAATTTTAAAGTTTTTGATTAAGACTGAAAACTATCACATCTGGAATCTTGCTAATTTATAGGTCCATTTTAATAAGAAACCGATTCCTCACAGGGAACTGTTTTCCCTGATTCCTTACTCCCGCAACAAAAGTGTTAAAGACCGAAAAAATCTGATCACAAGACTAAATCCTAACTACTACTAAAGACTAAAAAAATAGATTTGCAATTAGCAAAAATTGAATTTCACTACCTAACTAAAGTCTTTAAATTCCATCCTCAGCTTGATTGATATAAATTTTAGTACAAAGAAAATTATATTTTCTTACTTTTTTACACCGCCTTAAACCTCAGATCATGCTGTAAATCTGCGAAGTTTTTCACTTCCGCACACATAATTTATTTTATACTATACTACAACATCTTCTATACACCAAATCTTTATATATTACATAAAAGATTTGGTACATAAACTTATTTTACTTACTTTACGAGTAATTTAGCGATAAGAAGATAAGAATCTATATTTTGCGCTTTGTTTTGTGTACTAGTACAGAAAAATAGATGTAACTTTAAAATATTCCTGAATTCTTTTCATTTCCTTACTTTAAAGCATGATAAACGGTATTACTTAACAGTACAAAAAAACAGTGTAAAAATAAAAAAACCTTTTTTTCTGGGCGGGGTTCGAATCCAAAATCTCTATTTTTCGCCCAATTTCACTGCGTGTTGTATGGTGGATCTCAACGCTTTGTTTTGTGTACTAGTACAGAAAAATAGATGTAACTTTAAAATAGTCCTGAATTCTTTTCATTTCCTTACTTGCATGCGTGGGGAACGGTATGTCTTAACAGTACAAAGACAGGGTAAAAATAAAAAAAAAACTTTATTTCTGGGTGGGGTTCAAATCCAAAATCAGTACATAAGCAGTTTGATATGGTCGCAATACGTTATAAATTCCTATTAAAACAGGAAATATTTTGTCTGAAAGAAATCGTAATATTTCTATTTATTGTAAAACATCAAAAAAGGTGTACTCAAAAAAGTTATTGAAGTGCTCATAGATAAATATGTATAGAATGTAGAACAACTATAGTAGAGAACAGTTGAAATACGTATTCATTTCAAGGTTAGTTATTAAAATTATTTTTTAAGCACAAAAGTTATTATTTATTTTATTAACTATATACCTTAACCCGTGACGTTGAGTTCCTTTACTTGTCACGCATTGCCTCAAATTAGGCAGAAAGTGAGGAACGAAACGGAGTGTCTGAACACTAGGTTCCCAAGTTCCCTCTGCCTACCCTGAAATGTGAAAGAAACAACGCGAAACTAAACAAAACTACCTCTATATTTAATTTAGCACGATCAACTAACATATAGTTACGAAATTTAGTATACGCTCATGGAAACTTTTATAAGTCTCCTTTTTATTTATTTTTTATTTTTATCACGTTGTCCTTTTTTGTAATCGGTTAAAATAGCTTCAAAGCCACCAATTACATCAAAACAAACACAAATATATTTAAAAAGCAGCCATTTATATAAATTATTCTTAATTAAATTATCTTTTTGATCTTATTCCGATAGAACCTTATGAAGCAATCATTTAGTGAAAGTCCAATAAAAAACTGTTCTTCACAAAGTGGCAGCTACTGAACTGGTTCAATGTTCACTAAACTGTTAATAACGCGATCGTGATATCAAATGTTATCGCTATGTGAATTTTGAACGTGAAATATGATTTACCTTGTTTTGTTGTTTAAGAAATTTGTACCTGTGTAGATTTATAGGTAACAAGCAATATTATATTATTCAAAAATAACCCTGAAATAAAGAGCTTTTTTGAGGCCTGTCGTAGCCCAGAGACACTAGCGTGTGATTGTAAACGCGAAACGTTGTTGGTTCTATTTCTAAGATGCGTGATAAATCACGATGCAAAAAAAGTTCGCTTTTTTTTAATTCATCGATTTATCCCACACATGGCAAGGATGGCAGAGGGAACTTGGGAACCTAGTTTCAAGACTAATCGTTCTTATATGAAAATATTAAATATTTAATTTCTTAATATTAAAGGTTTCAATACTTCGAGTGATGATCGTTCGGAAGATCGGATTAACAGTCTAAGAGATACAAGCCCCTTACCGAGATGATTTATTTTTATTTTTTTTATGTATGTATGTGTATGTATATGTGCATGTATATATAAATATACATTTTTCAATATTATATAAACATATGTATTTAACTATTTTATTCTTATTTGTGTATTATGTTTATGTATAGTAGTATGTATGTATATTTGCACCACCCACTATTTATTTTGGATTTTATATGTCCTTACCCAAAGGTTGTCTGGAAGAAATCGCTAATTAGCGATAAGACCGCCTTTTGTGCTTCACAAAATGTAAAAACATTTTTAATTTTAATATTAATTTTTGTATTTTAATTTGTGGTGTAATAAAGTGTATATAAATAAATGATTTATATTCAGCTTCACGTTTTATTCCACACGTGGCAGAGTAGACAGATCGTACCCGCACACTTAATATTTAGACATGAGTGGTTGATGTCAACATCGCGCTTTGTCACCAGAGAAGAATTGAAAATATTAAATATTTCATTTAACAATATTAAATATTACATTTCTTCAAGTGGAATCGAACCTGGATCCTGTCGCTTTTACAGTAGTGCGACTGCGCCACGACAGGCCTCATACACATTTACGAAGTAAAGATAATTTAATGTGTCTAACGAAAGCCTCTTCTTACAACTTAGCAGCAGCCGCTACGAATGTAGAGTATATAATAACGGAACTTAACGCCGCAATTTACCTTATTATACGAAAATAATAAAAATAATTATATTATAGACCATAATATGAATTTATAGTATTGGAATTAAAACAATAAATAATTAATGAAATCTATTATGTATAGAACACTTAACGGATGATTGTAAATTGTAATTAATTTTACTCATTCTAGTATTGATATTTTATACTATATGAATATTATTTAGAACCATTTATTAAACTCTACATATAAAGATAAAGAATTGAGTAACGCAAGTGTTTAAAAGAGAACAGAGAGTTTTAACACTAGGTTCCCAAGTTACCTCTGCCTACCTCGACAAATGCGGAATTTAACGTGAAGATAAAAAAAATAGAGATTTATAATATCATAATTTTTAACGTATTTCGTACATTTTTTTTGTGTAAAATTGTTGAGATGGATAAAAATTTGTTCCACTTATACGTGAAAACTCCTGAAACATATTAGATGAGACTATTAGTTGAATATTCAATATAACACAATGGTTACAATTTATGAAAAGATGTCGAATAATTTAGTTAAACTGTTCCACATAGCACTAAATATATTAATTGATTAAAATATTTTATTTTATAAACAACATCGATTAAAGTTTCCATTTCAAGGTTATTACATAAATAAATAACCATATAGCAAGTTTAATTTTAATTTTAATTTAATTAGAATAAGGGATCACACGAGCGTTATATGTAGGTTAGGAGAAAATAGAAATACTATATAAACAATGTTAGATATAAAATGATATTGACATGCTTTTATTATATAATAATAGAATAATAAACTGCCTATCTGAGTGCTGTAAACGGACACTTTTTGAGTTTAATTTATATTACGTGTTGAGTGGTGGAACTCAACCCCATGTTTCGCCATTTCACTAGAGCTAAAAAATGAAAATATTGAATATTTCGCCTAAAAATATTAAACATTTTGAACCCACAACCTATCAAATTTACAATGACATGCTTGTGCCTTTGCGCCTAGCGTATAGAGAATAAAATAACATATAAAATATTGTATTTATATACAAATCAAATTTAAGCAATACTTATATATAATTACAAAGCAAATTTAAATAATACTTGAAAACCACAAATTAATTAGCGATTATAAAATGAAAATTAATTGTATATTTATGTATAATTTAATCCTAGAGGCCACTATGGTAAAGGGAAAAGCTGATGGTAATCACGATGGTTTCAAATTCGGTTTTTTCTCGAGGCGATGATGTTTTTGAGATCTAAGCTCAGATAGAATAAAGAAATATGTTGTGTTCCGCTTCTAGAAACTCTTCGTTTCTAATTCAAGGAAACAAGTAGTGTCTTATTACTCTCATGTCTAATGGCCTCGAAAGAGCAAATCAATGTATTTTTTTTATGCCACTACTTAACGTCGACTTTAAATGCCCGGGGGTAGTAATGATCCGGTCGAGTCTACCAACAACAACGTGACTCTACCACACGTACTCTAACGACACCACCAGTACCAAGGTAATTCTTCTCATTCTAAGTCAGAAGGACATGGCAAAAAGTGTCAAATTCAATTCGACAATTAGACAAAAAAATATTCGAGCAGACAGTGAAAAATCGAATTTTTCATTGTTATAACGTCTTATTTAGGCGGATACTGGAACATCAAATGTCTTATTCAGGTAGTAAAATAGAATGTTCTATTCAGACCGACAATGGGACCTTAAATGTCTTGTTATTTTAATGTCTTATTCGAACGGACAGCGTAATAGAATGTCATCTCAAGACATTATTGGTGGTCCCTATCAAGCCATACGAGAAGTT
Source organism: Eueides tales michaeli (assembly GCA_018249855.1). Classification (NCBI taxonomy): domain Eukaryota; kingdom Metazoa; phylum Arthropoda; class Insecta; order Lepidoptera; family Nymphalidae; genus Eueides; species Eueides tales. Next base: position 6,733 of record DWMZ01000720.1, read on the forward strand.
GGTTAAATAAATTTTATTGAAAGCTCAACATTCTTGAAACACAAATCCAATTTAGAGATCTGTACAACTATCACTGGATGACTCCGCACAGGGAATCCTAGTATGCTATCCAAGGTTCAAAAAAAGACATTCTTAATAAAAAATTATAGCGTTAACAATCAATGTGATATTTTCATAACAGCAACTATTGAGTTTCTTGCCGCATATTCTCAGCAGACCCGCCTATTGAGCTGGCAGTGGCTTCCTATAAGACTGACACTACAGATATTTCTATGTATTTTGACAATTCAAAGAGCTTGTAATGGTCTATTTGAATAAGTAAGATTTTGATTTTGATAATACGCTACTAACTTACTGCCTAAAAATAACGAAATGTAAATTAATTTTTTTTTATTCATGTCGTATGAAGTGGAAACATTATCATTTTAGCTCTTAAGCTCTGGACTAGTCTTTAATTTATTATGTATTGAACATAATAAGAGAATCAAGGACTAACAACAAACTCATTGCCTACTTAAATAACACATTGTGAAAAAAATCTTTTAATACCACAAATTTGAACCTACAATCACTTTTGTCTAATGTAAACTGAGCTAAAATCATCTTATTTATATAATATTAAGATCTTATTATTATTAAACTTAGTACACAGCTATTCAGAACGAACACGTTATTCAATTTCGCAGACATGAGAGAGGTCTTGTTTTAATAACAGAGTTCCAAAGCCACTTCTACTTGGCGTATAATTGAGTCATTTAGCAAAATAATTTGATATTGTAACACTAATATTGTATATTTGGTGAGACTGTGTAATATATTATGTGGGTAGTTACTTCGAATTCAGATTGAGACAAATTAATTTAAAGAAACATAAAATTAAAGTTTAGAACATAGTTTATTATACTATATTCTTAAATCATTGTAAAATACGAGATTTTAATATCAACATATTTGTAGAATTTGAGAAATATGTTAAAATTATAAAGATATACAAAAAAATAACTTCATTATTCCAAGTAAAAATGTTCGTACTTTATATTTTATAAGAAAATAGCTTTCTTTTTTGAAGGAAGAGGCCTAAATTCTATAGTACCGCGGAGCACAAACGTGTGACTGTAAACGCGACAGATTGTAAGTTCAATCTCCATTCGAGGAAATAAAATACTTAATGTTTGCTAATTAAATATTTGATATTTTCATTTCTTAGCTCTGGTACCAAGGCAAAGCTCGGTGTTGAGCTGCCCCACTCAACACAACGCCTCAAATTGCCGGAAAGTGGGGAACGGAACAGAGTGTCTTGATAATAAGTTCCCCTCTGGCTATCATGTGCGGAATATAGCGTAAAACTAAGCAATATCTATTATATTTAAAATTTTAGTTTGAACTTTGTCATTTGCGGGATTTGAACGCATGCCTCTTTGGAAACTCAATTTTGTATGTCAGAGCTTAGACGGTTCCCAATGAAGCGCGGGCTCAAAACCCGCTACCATAATTTTTTTATACCTTTTCTGAAAAAAAGTAGTCTTTCCTAAGTGTGGAATATTACTTATTATATTTACATGTTATTTTATTATATTTACATGTTGTAAATATTTCAGAACCTATATTTGAACCTTTTAAAAAAAAATCATAGACTAACCCAACATACAGTTTAAAGATCCAATAAAAATTTCCACGTTTCCACACAAGATATTTCAATATTCACTCGGTGAGAGGTCAGAGTATTTTCCTACAAATGATATGTTCTAGCCCCATTGTCCCACGAGACGTTGAGCGCTAAACCGAAATAGGGTTCGTGTTTACTGACTAAATTAGACATAAATCGTGACTAAAGGTAAAACAATTTTAATATTTAATATTGTTTTTTTTAACTATATCTACGAAAATGTATTTTATATGTAATTTTTCGAATATTATTCTTTATTTATTTAGAAAATGTATAAAATTTTCAACGTAGCGGGATTTGAACCCGCGCCTCTTGAAAACTGTCGTTTCCAAGAGGCGCGGGATCTAATTCCTCTACGTTCAAATTTTTATACGTTTCTTATAAAAGTATTTTTATTTATTTGTCTTTATTGCACACGAATAACAATCAATAAAAAAGTAAAAGAAAAAACAGTAGAAAAATAGGCATGCAAAGGCGGCCTTATTGCTTCAAGCAATCTCTAACAGGCAACCTTAAGAAGAATAAAAAAATGACTAGCGAAAAGGGGAATAGCGTAACAGTGCAAATTTTATTTAAAAATAATAAATAAACACAATATAATAAATAATAAAATGAAAATAATAATAGTATATAACAACTTTACACAAAATATTATAATGTCAATAGAATATACACACATACACATACACATAAATACATATACATATACACATATTTATACATACATACATTTACACATACATTTAAGACGGACAGTGATTTGGAATGTCGAACCTCAGTGGGAAGTTCATTCCAAAGAATCGCAGATTTCACAGTGAAGGAGTTGGAATAGAATTGGGTGTGGGAGGTGGGCAGCTTAAGGAGATTATTACTACGAGATCTAAGTTCGAGACGAAGAAGTGAATCGGATCCTAGGAAACAGAATCGACTTTTTAAATATGAAGGGGAGAGTGAGTTGTAAAAGATAAAATAGAGGAAACTAAGCATGCGGAAATTTCGGCGATGTCGTTTAGGGAGCCATCCAAGCTGACGACGATGATCAGAAACATGATCGAATTTACGAAGACCGAAGATAAATCTAATGCAAAGATTTTGTAATCGCTCTAGTTTGTTTAATTGATCCTCAAATAAGTCTGGGTAACACGAGTCAGCATAATCTAAAATCGGTAACAGTAGTGAATGAGCTGGAGCAGTTTTGGTCTTAATAGGTAGTAAATATTTCCAACGTATTTTCATTTGTAAGTGTGGATTTATAGTTTAAAATTATTAAAGATATGTTTCTGTATTTGTAATGCTAATAAATTCCTTACTTTTACAAATTTTATAATTGTATGTATGTATATGAATATTATGGTTGGACAAACGAGTAGATCCGCCGGAAGTATACTTATTTTCGAAGAACGATAATATTAATTTAAGCCTGATATATTCATGGGATCTTGAGGAATGATCTTGACAGACGTATAGACATTCATACAGAAGGATACTTAAAATAATTATAAAAGGTTTCCAGTGCTTTATAGGTACGGAATCCTAAATATGTCATTATTATAGAATCATTTTATATTGTATAGTAAGCGCGACAGGTTGACGGTAATTAGGAAATAAAATATTTAATATTTTAATTTCTTCATTCTGGTTAGAAGGCGAAGCGCGACGTTTAATTTTCCTACTTAACATGGAACAGAGTGCCTTAACATTAGGTTCCTAAGTTCCCTCTGCATACTCTATTTTGTACGAAAGACAGCGTGAACCTGAAAAATAACGTAAATAGTCACTTTATCCACCATTTTTGTTTAGAAAATATACCTTTTCAGAAACGTCTTCACTGTTCTTACCAAATAGCCGAATAGGCAGAAGAATACATGTAAGCGAACGCGAGATAGAAGAACGGGGCACCCAAGTATAAAACTTTTTGTTCTTCCAAAAGCTCGTTTGAAGAGTTAAATTAGAATCATTATTTATAGCAATTTATATACATAGCTCGCACATTAAAAATTTAAAGCATTTCACCTTCCATTTAACAAAACATTTATTTATGAATGCTCAGTTCCAATGTTTACAGCAGGCCTCTTATCTCCGAGCAATTACTTCGTGCTTGAACTGAATATTATTATTCTTTATCAGTGAATATTTCCTTTTAGCTACCTTTTGAAAATTACGACCGTTTTATGGAAGTAAGTTGAATTTTTTTATTGAATTTATTAGTGCCTTTTTTATTAAAATAGATCAATGCCTGTATATAGAAAATATGTTAAAAAATCCTATATGGAAGTTTTGTTGACTTAACAGCGCCCAAAATATATAAATACGATGATTTTAGCTCAGTTTTAATTAGGCAATGAGTTTGTTTTTTAGTACTTGATTATTTTATTAGGTATTGAGAAGTGAAAGACTAAAAAAAAGACCCAAAGCTAAAGACCTAAAATAAAAAAATTTGAACCCCCTTCGCCATATGACATAAATATATAAAAATAAATATATTGAATTTACATAAAATTATTTTTAGGCCGTAAGTTAGTAGCGTGAAAACAAAATCAATTAGGTTAATACAAGCAACTTTGAATCGTCAATTTACATAAAAATGTGTGTAGGGTCAGTGATTTTTGAAAATCTTTATTTCAAAGAATTTATTATAAAAAAAGATTATAAATTTTTGATCAAAGATGATCGGTTGGAACATTATATTAAAAGAAAAAAAAAACAACTACAATATACTTTGTATATTTTTTTTAACCAGTTTAAACTTTTCTTGCTATTTTTTTTTATTTGTTTGCTCCTTTATTTACAAACAAAAACAGTATTTCATTTAAGACAATCAAAGATGAAAGAAAAAATTAAAAAGGGAAATAAATTGCTTAGAAAAAAAATACAAGACACTTTATAAAAAAAAATGTTTGCAGGAAAATCGCTTGATTACCATCTTTTGCACCTCAGATAGCTAAGTAGGATTCCCTGTGCGGAGTCATCCAGTGATTGTTGTACAGATCTTTGTATTGGATTTGTGTGTTCGAGAATGTTGAGCTTTTAAAAAAATATAATACAACCAATAATGTCTTGAAATGACATTCTATTCCACTGTCCGTTCGAGTAAGACATTAAAATAACAAGAGATTCCATGTTCCATTGTCTGTCCGAATAGAACTCAGACATTTCATGTTCCAGTATCCGCCTAAATAAGACATTATAGCAATGAATCATTTCATTTTTCACTGTCTGCTCGAATCATTTTTTGTCTAATCGTCGAATCGAATTTTACACTTTTTGCCATGTGATTCTGGCTTAGAATAAGATCACCCTGGTACTGATAGTGTCGTAAGAGGCGATTAAAATACATGTAGTAGAGTCAAGTTATCGGCAATTATCGGCAAAAAATACTTTGTTTCTTCCCTTTTCTCCGCCACTCTAACACACTACCTCAGAATCGGTGGAAAGTGGGGAACAGAATGGAGGGTCTGAACACTAGGTTCCCAAGTTTCCTCTGCAGGATACAGCGTGAAGAATGTGTGAGTATAGATTACTTACAACGTTTAGCCGTAATTTGAGCGTTGCGACTTCGATCCTAATATTGGGAATACATTATTTTAATTTTTAAGTTTTTTATTAAGACTGAAAAGTATCACACGTGGAACCTTGGTAATTAATAGGTCCATAAGAAACCGATTCCTTACAGGAAGAACTTTTTTCCCTGATACCTTACTCCCGCAACAAAATTGTTAAAGACCTGTAAATCTGATTACAAGATAATAGGTAAAAAAAATAGTTTTGCGATTAGCAAAAATTGAATTTCACTACTTAATTAAATTCCTAGATTTCCATCCTCAGCTTGTTTGATATAAATTTTAGTACAATGAAAAATATATTTTTTTACTTTTTTACACCGCCTTAAACCTCAGATCTTGCTGTAAATCTGCGTAGCGTTTTACGTCCGCACACATTATTTACTTTATACTGTACTACAACACCTTCTCAACACCAAATCTTTATATGTAACATAAATGATTTGGTACATAAACTCATTTTACGTAACCTACGATAAATTTATTGTTAGTATACACCGAGCGTTATGTTGGCTCAATTTCAAAATTATGCGTGTTGTAAAGTGGGGAATGGAAGTGGAACGGAGTGTCTTAACGTTAGGTTCCCGGGTTCCCTCTGCTTACCTCGTGCGAGATACAGCGTGAAGCGTGTTGTAAGGCGGATTACAACGCTGCGATTTGTCTTACTAGAGCAGAACAATTCATGTAAATTTAACATATTTCTGAATTATTTTCATTTCGTCACTCTAACAAAAAGACAACGCGTAGCGTTAAATTTGCAACTCAACAAGCCATCCTTCGGAAATTGGGCGTAATATAAGGAACGTTATGTCTTAACAAAACAAAAAATTGCTTGAAAATTTAAAAAACTATCCTTTGTCTTTTTCTTATTTGGGGTTGGGTCATCCAACATCAGTACGTAAACAGTTCCATATGGCCGCAATGTATTAAAAATTTCAACTAAAACAGGAAATATGTTGTCTGAAACAAATCGTTATATTTCTATTTATTGTACCCAGAGAGAGCATTGTAATCACAATGCAGGCATATTTATTGTAAAACATCAAAAAAGGTGTATTCAAAAAAGTTATTGAAGTGCTCATAGATATTTATGTATAGAATGTAGAACAACTGTAGCAGAAAATAGTTGTAATATGTATTCATTTCAAGGTTAGTTATTAAAATTGTTTTTTAAGCACAAAAGTTATTATTTATATTATTAAATAAACCTAAATCCGCGACGTTGAGTTCCTGTACTTATCACGCAATGCCTCAAATTCGACAGAAAGTGGAGAACGAAACGGAGTGTCTTAACACCAGGTTTACAAGTTCCCTCTGCCTACCCTAAAATGTGAAGGAAACACCGCAAAACTAAAAAAAACTACCTATATATTTAATTTATCACTATCAACTAATATATACTTATATAAATTTTATAAATCTCCTTTTTATTTATTTTTTATTTAATCATGTTGTCCTTTTTTAATGTCGGTTAAAAATAACTTCAAAGCCACCAATTATATCAAAACAAACGCAAATATATTTAAAAAGCAGCCATTTATGTAATTAATACTTAAATAAATTATCTTTTTGATGGTCCAATAGAACCTTACGAAGCATTCATTTAGTGGAAGTCCAATAAAAAACTGTTCTTCACAAAGTGGCAGCTACTGAACTGGTTTAATGTTCAGTTAACTGTAAATAACGCGATCGTGATATCAAATGTTATCGCTGTGTGAATTTTGAACGTGAAATTTGATTCACCTGATTTTGTTGTTTAAGAAATTTGTGATACCTGTGTACATTTATAGGCAATATTTTATTATTTAAAAATAGCCTTGAATTAAAAAGCTTTTCGAGGCCTGTCGTAGTGAAGAGACACGCGTGTGTGTAAACGCGATAGGTTGTGGTTTCTGTTTTCAAAATGCGTGATAAATCATGATGCAAAAAAAAGAAATACGCTTTTTTTAATTTAACGCTTTATCCCGCACGTGGCAAGGATGGCAAGGTGCTTGTATCTCTTATACTGTTAATCCGATCTTCCGAACGATCCCCACTCTAAGTACTGAAATATTTAATATTATAAAATTATATGATTAATATTTTCATTTCAGACCGGATTATCTTAACACTAGGTTCCCAAGTTCCCTCTGCCTGCCGCGACAAGTGCCGAATATAACGTGAAGATAAAAAAGTAGAGATATATAATATCATAGTTTTTAACGGCTTTCGTACATTTTTTTTGTGTAAAATTGTAAAGTTGGATGTAAATTTATTTCACTTTTACGTGAAACTCTTGAAACGGTGTTTTTATAAAGAACACTGTTTAAAGATTTCAATTCAAGGTTAGTACATAAATAAATAGCCATACAACAAGCTCAGTTTTAATTTTAATTTTATTAGAATAAGAGATCACACGAGCGTGGATTACGAGAAAACAATATTAGATATAAAATGATATTGACATGCTTTTATTATATAATAATAGAATATTAAACTGAGTCTATCTAGGTGCTATAACTGGGTGCCGAGGGGAACGGAACGGAGTGTCCTTACACTGGGTTCCGAGGTTCCCTATGTCTACCCTACTACGGGATATTGCGATAAACTGAAAAAAAAATAGAATAGCGAAATAATCTGTTCCCAAGTTGCCGCCCATTTTTCGATATATTGCCCGTTGAGATACGGAACCCAACATCAAATATTTTTTAAAATTAAATAAAAAATAATTTAATTAAGGTAACAATACCTAATATTTAAATAATTCGTACCTTAAAGTGGGTATCGAACTCAGAACCGGCATTTTTATACACAGATTCTTTGCTGTGTGGTCTCTTCTTACATTATTTTTTCATCCTCATTCTACAAAGTTCATGGCAAAGGTAACTTGGAAACCAAGTGTCAAGACACTCAGTTTCTTTTTACCGACTTTGTATTGCGTGCTGATTAACGGAACTCAACGCCGCGCTTCGCCATCTCATCAAATAAATAAAGCAAAGAAATTAAAATATTGAATATTTAGTTTAAAAATATTAGTAATTTTTAATCCTGTAAGAAGATCGAACCTACAACCTGTAGCGTTAACAGTCACACGTTTGTGCCCTAGCGCCTAACATACAAAGAATAATATATACATACAAAATATTGTATTTATAAACAAATCAATTTTAAACAATAATACTTGAAAACCACAAATTAATTAGCATTCATTAAATGAGAACGAATTGTAATCAACCACTGCGGTCCTATTTAATGATATACATAGCTGTTGAATATGATTGATTCAGATTTATGTATGATTTAATTTCTAGAGGCCACTATGGCGTAGGGAGAGGTTGATGGTAATTACGATGTTATTAAATTGGTTTTTTTTCAATTTGAAAAGTAAAAAAATGTAGTGCTTAATTATTCTCATATCTAATTAGCTTAGACAACAGTATCTTATTCGAGCGTACAGTGGAAAATGGAATGTCATACAATTAAAATACATGATTCAGTCGGACAGCGAAAAGTGTAACGTCTTAGCGAAAGTGCGAAAGCGAAAAGTGTAACGTCTTAGCGGACAGAGGAAAATTGAATGTCTTGTTATTTTAATGTCTTATTCGAACGGACAGCAGAATAAAATGACATTTCAAGACATCATTGGTGGTCTCTATCATACTATATGAGAAGTTGGTTTAATCAATTTTATTGAAAGCTCAGCATTTTCGATACACAAATCCAATTCAAAGATCTGTTCAACAATCACTGGATGACTCCGCACAGGGAATCCTAGTAAGCTATCCAAGGTTCAAAAGATGACACTCAAGGGATTTTCTTGCAAACTTATTTTATAAGCTTTCTTGAAATTTTTTTTTAACAATATATTCCCCTATTTTATTATTTTCTCTCATGTTGTCTTGAATTTCTTGAATGTCTAAAATGTATTACTGTTTTGACTCAATAAATAAAGGAGTAATTAAATAAAAAAATTATATTAAGTATTGGATTAATCTGGTTAATAAATTGATACAAAGTACCTATATAGTATTTTTTTCCTTTTAATACAATTTTCCAAACAATTTATGAACTTTCTTTATATTACTTCTTTTTAAAATAAAGCTTTTAAAAAATCACTGACCACTGTCGTAATAAGGAATTATTGTGTTTACAACCAATGTGATATTTTCAAAAGGGCAACTGTTGAGTTTCTTGCCGCTTCTTATCAGCAGACCCGCCTATTGAGCTGGTAGTAGCTTCCTACAGATATCTCTAGGTAATTTGACAATTCAAAATAGCTTGTAATGTTCTAATCGAATAAGGAATATCTTGATTTTGATTTTACGCTACTAATTTACTGCCTAAAAATAATTAAATGTAAATTCATTTTTTTTATTCATGTCGTATGGAGTGCAAATATTTTCATTTTAGCTCTTTAGCTCTGGACTAGGCTTTAACATATTATGTATTGAACATAATGAGAGAATCAAGGACTAAGAAACAAACTCATTGCCTACTTAAATAATACATTATGAAAAAAAAGTCTTTAAATACCACAAATTTAAACCCTCAACCACTTTTGTCTGATGAAAACTGAGTTAGCTATTTTTTCATTAGAGCATCTTATGTATATAATATTAAGATCGTATTATTATAAAACTTAGTACACAGCTATTCAGAACGAACGAACGAACGTTATTCAATTTCGCAGACATAAGAGAGGTCTTGTTTTAATAACGGAGTTCTACTTGGCGTATAATTGAGTCATTTAGCAAAATAATTTGATATTGTAACACTAATATTGTATATTTGGTGAGACTGTTTTACATATTGTGTGGGTAGTCACTTCAAATTCACTTTGAGGTAAGTTAATTTAATAAACATAAAATTAAAATTTAGAAATTAATTTATTATACTTATAAGACATTCTTAAATCATTGTAAAATAAGAGAAATATGTTGAAATTTAAAAAAATATAGAAGAAAATGCACGAATGACTCAATTATTTCAAGTAAAAATAAACGTACTTTTAGTTTTATAAGAAAATGATGTTTTCCTTTAAAGAGGCATGGGGTCTGTAGGGTCACAGGCGAACAATGACAGTAAACGAGACAGGTCGTAGGTTCAATTCTCATACGAGGAAATTAAATGTTTAATTATTACAAAATTAAATTTATATTGTTTTTACTTCTTCGCTATGTTAATAAGGCAGTGGATAATGGGGAACACAACGGACTGTCTTAATACTAGGTTCCCAAGTTCCCTTTGCCTATCCTGCCATTTGAGAATCTCAGCAATAACCAAATGATTTAAAATCTCATTTTGAACTTTCCACTTTTAGATGAACTTTTTTAGAAAACATATAAAAAAATAATATAACAGGCGTTGAACCCGTGCCTCTCTGGACAACCCAGTTTACTTTGTCATAGCGCTTAGACGGTTCCTAAAGAGGCGCGGGTGCAAAACTTGCTACCACATATGTAATATAATTTTTTTAAAAGTGTTCTTTCCTAAGTATGGAATATCACTTTACACATGTTGTAAATATTTCAGAACCTATATTTGAAACTTTTGAAAAATTCATAGACAAACCCAATATACATTTTAAAGTTCCAATATAAGTTCTCACGTTTCCACACAAGATATTTCAATACTCACTCGGTGAGAGGTGAGAGTATTTTCATACAAATGACATGTTCTTGCCCCATTGTCCCACGAGACGTTGAGCGCTAAACCGAAATAGGGTTCGTGTTTACTGACTAAATTAGACATAAATCGTGACTAAAGGTTAAACAATTTTAATATTTAATATGATATATTTCAACTATATAAACGAGCAATTATTTCGTGTTTGAACAGAATATTATAATTCTTTATCAGTGAATATTTCCTTTTAGCTACCTTTTGAAAATTACGACCGTTTTGTGGAAGAAAATTATTTTTTTTTAATTTATTAGTGCCTTTTTTTATTAACTGTTAAAGAAGCTTAAGGTAATACTGTAGATACAATGATAATGATATATAATGATAACAGCTTTATTCTTTTTTCTGTATAAGACGAGCAGAGGAAACCTATAGATATAACTACGTTTCATAATATATTTTTAATAAATGTCAAAAATATATTTATAAGAAACTAATAATGGAACAAAATGTACACCGTACAGACCATGTCCACAGTGTAAAAACAATAAAGAAAAAACACTTAGTTTCTTGCTTCTAAAGAATTTTCTTGAATGAAATATAAAATATGGCAAAGTTAAGGCGGAACTAATATTAAAGGGTAGAGACAAAAGGTCGAATGTCATCACTTTCGTAACTTTGCCTGTTAAGTGAATTATAAATAAATGATTCCCCCCCGAGTGGATATCAAACCCACATCTACCACGTTTACATTTACTATCACCTACAATCACTGTCTTATAGCCTTTAAAAATACATAGAGAAGACTAGAATTTCTAACTTAACATTACCATTTTGCTACTTTTGTGTGGTCAGACCAAAACTTTCAAGGTATGTTATTAACATAAGCTTGTTGATAATATCGAAACAAAGGAGTTTCATTATGTAAGAGTAACTTTGTGCTTGCCAGTGGGCAAAATACCGATAAATTCCTAATTTCTAGTTTATGACAATGTTTCTACGTAGTTTGCTTACTTAGCTCGACTATTTTTAATGTAAAATGATTAGAAATGAAATGGAAATTTAAGGCTTGTAACGCAGGGTCACATGCGTTGAACTGTAAATGTAACAGGTTGTGGGTTCGATCTTCATTAGAGGAAATGAAATATTTTATATTTCCATTTCTCTGCTCTGGTAATAAGACAAAACGAGGTGGAAAGTTTCGTTACTTTGGAGAAAATCGGAAATAGGAATAGAGTGTCTTAACATTAGGCTCCCAAGTTCCCTCTACCTCCTACACTGCCATTTTAAAGTTAAAAAGAATGGTTTGTATAAACTTTTTTAGCTTCACGTTATATATCAGTTTAGGTAGTGTCAAGTCACTCCATTTTTCAATTTTTTTCCAGAATTAGATATATCTAATTTAGGAGGAAATTGAAAAAGGAGGAAATTGAAAAAAGGAGGAAATGCAAAAAAAATGATCAACGGGGTTTAGTACCACGAAATGCGTAACCAGAGAGAGAACTTGAAATTAATTCATCTCCAAAAGTGTAATTCGTAAATAATCGTATATATATTTTCCACAGTGCCATAACGGTGTTGGTATTTTTCAACAAAACGCAAAAAAAATCCCTTAGGAAAAGGAAGATTTCATTCATATAATTGTTTAAAATTACCCTTTGCCATATTATACATTATTTTAATGGATTTTTTAATTGAAATATTTTTAATTTTATTTAATTATTCTTTATATGGAAATAAAACTGTATTCTTACAATATTTGGAAATAGCCATTTTATCCACCATTTATTTTTAAAAAGGGTATATTCAATTTCACACAAAATCGCTATTTATACTTATTTGGAAAACGCATAAAAAAATGACGTAGCGGAATTTGTGCCCGTGCTTCTTGGATACCAAGCACTCTGACTACTTAGCCATACGTTCTCAGTAGTTCGCATTAAAATTATTATCCGTTTTCTATATAAATATTTCTTTTCGTAAATGTGGATTAATACTTTAGAAACAGTCAAAATTCGATTTTTATCAAAAAGTAAGATATGCAGAAGTATCCATGAAAGCGAAAGGGAAACAAAACTGGGAGAACTTAACACTTAATTCTCCCGAAAGTCGCATCTTAAACTGTAAAAGCACCAAGAAAAATAATCGTAATTAAAAGAAAAAAAAATGTTAATATTATTTCCTATTCGTTAATCGGCTACTTTAGTATTTTAAAGCCCAAAATAACTATAATATAAACCGGTTGTATTTATTTGAATGTTGTTATAAAATAAGAATGTCTGTCTGGAGCACCGTCGTGGCGCAGACGCCCAAGTGTGCGACTGTAAACGTACTACATGTGGGTTCGATCCCTACTCGAGGGATACCCAACATACATTTTAAAGTTCCAACATAAATTTCCACGTTTCCAAACGATATATTTCAATACTGACTCGGTGAGAAGTGAGCGTATTTTCATACAAATGACATGTTCTTGCC
>DWMZ01000721.1:0-20014 GCA_018249855.1 Eueides tales michaeli
TTATTATGATTTAATCAAGAGTTCAATTTTACATAACCTCCCCAAACTGATTCGGCTTTGTAAAAGTTACACGAATGTTTGCATGTAGAAATTGACATTTCAAATTGGATCAAAACATATCGCGGCACAACATACCGCGACGTAGGCAAGTAAAAAGTAAGAGAAACGAGCGCTCTACCATTGGCGGCCTCGTTGTTCGCAGTGTGACGACGCGCCGAGCGGTTCTTATCGGCGCAAGTAAGACTTCTACCTATTAAGAATTTATAATTACTAGTATGTTTATATAAATAAAAGCCTCAATATATTATCATATCCTGGTGCCTTCCGCTCTCCCTGCCGCGTATTTAATTATATATACTGCAAATATAACCGGTCACAAATGTCACGATCGTATTTGTAATAAAGAAACAGTGAAGTGATAAAAGTTTGGTGGATAATTGTAATTAAATAAATAAACATATTAATTATAGAATCCACGGTTTATTTTGACGTTTTCCAAATTTGGTAAGTTTTTCAATAACTTTTGGTTTTGTACAATCTACGGAGATACAGGTTACATTTATATACAAAAAAAACTTATATTTAATATTATTTACAAAATAAGACCTTTAGATTTCAAAAATTGCCAAAATGTATACTCTTACACACCCACTTCACTTAATGCATGAATCAAAGTTGCATTGAGTGTAATGCATGCCCGTAGCTTTATAAGTTCCCCTTTGTATCTTCGCGTTTGAATACTGTCTGTACACATAAACTTTGTCTCATAAGACGATGTCATATCTTTAATAAGTGTCAATTGATGTTTTGTTGCAAAGTAAAATTAATTGCAAAATGCAAATTATAAAGTAAACTTAATTGCAAAATGCAAATTATATAATTTTATATAATAGACGATTAGTAATGTACATTTACAATTTTATAAACTATTATTAATTTAAAGACGAAATTCACTTAAATATATTCACAATCTTTTTTTTTTTACATTATATACATATCGTCGGGGATAGTGCTAATCCTCTGCGACAATCGCGAACTTACGATGACCACGTAAAGTACATGTTATGCTGATAAAGGCTACGTTCCACTAAGCGATCACAACGATCAAAATGCTGTTTTAAGCGTTCCACATAACGACCGCGGTCGTTGTGGCCGCGGCGAAAACGTCACTCATGACGTCATGACTAACGCTCACTCGGAGCCTACAACGACCCATCTAAAAAGCGGCACGTTCAAAATAAAACGCATCAAAAATGGCGACCGTAAAATTAACTTTATTTAATGATATTTTAGTGGATGTGGATGTTTCCGCAGCGGATGCTGAACGTGCTTCCACAAGTAAACATAATTATATGAAACAAGTTTAAAAAAAATATTACAGCTTATAGTCAGTACAAATATATGCCGCCAAAGACATTTTAATAATATTTAAACGTAGGATAATAATATAAATATAATATAATACGTAATAATAATAAAATAGACCACTAATTAGGATTTTTTTCAATATAAATCATTGTAATCAATAATTATTTAAATTTATTTTTACAGATTAAAATTTAATCTCTTAAATCTTTTGCTTCTTTCCATAACCATATATATTATTTATCTATACGCTCAAAACACACCATAGTCCGTTCCACTTGTAACAACGACAGTAACGCTCGCAGGTAAGTAGAACGGGATAAAGTGTGGACGTGAGCATGGTCGTTGTGATCGCTTAGTGGAACGTAGCCTTTTTTTCATTAAAGAAAATGCGCGAAATAAATTTGAAGATAAAAATAATATTTTACACAATAATATTTAATACTTATAATAATATTTTTCACAAAAATACCTAAGAATTTCTCGAAAACTCGCTAATTACCAGTCTTGTTACTCCAAGAAGAGAGAATCAAGAAGAGCATGCTAAAGAAGCGGAAACTTTAGCTTTTTGACACAATCACATTTAATAACCATGGCAGTGTTTTTGGTGAGACAGCATCAAATTTAAAAGCATCGACGCTAAGTTATTCATTGACTATCAAAAAATCATAGAAGAGAGTCCAATAAATGTAATGTTAACTAATGGATGTACATCACAAAAAAAAAGTTTCAAATGCTCTTCTATAATTGAGTATCAAAAAAATGTATTTATCATACATAATTTGATAGAAAACCCTCCTCAAATGGAGGTGAATTCAGTTTTATCCATCATTGATATTGAATTAAAACATGGCGAAATATTAGTAGGTAGTCAGAATTCTTCAGTCACCAAAGAACGCTCATTCCATCTCCATATGATGTAACGGCTGATAGAATTTTTTTTTTCAATGATCATAAGATTAAAAGTAATCGTATTTATGACATGGTCCGCCCTGCAACAGCTTGGGGCAAAAAGCGTAGTCAACATCAGTTCTCGAGAACAATCTTAATGGTGCTGTTGAACACAAACTGAACTACAATAACGAATTTCAGCTATTACCACAAAGCTTATAAAGGATTTCTCTAGTTATTCTACCACATGTTTTCAATGAGAAATTGTCATTCACAACATCACAGTTCATACTCATTTAGAACAATTAAAAAGTGAAAACTCTATGATCACTTGATAATTTTACTTAACATGTTTCTTATTATATACTTAATTGAAAAAATTCTTTTATCTCGATTGGTGAGATGACTATAATTTAAATGGTCTGAGAAAAAATATTATTCATTTTATTTTTCAACTATAAAATTCCCTTATTTTTTAGATAGGTAGCTAAAGAACCTCGCTAATTAGCCGTTTTTTTCAATAGTTTTAATTTATTTTTAAAATGATAGAGATTAAGATTATTTATGTTAAATAACTAAAAACCTAATATTGTTACTTAATGTTAGTTTAAATTTTAATAAAATTGTGGTCAAATCTTATCCGCGTAAGTGGCGTCGCAGTTAATCATTGTAACGAACTAAAAATATCAATTATTTCTGTCTATATAAAATGGAATTATTTAAAGTATGATTCACCTTAATATGACATCATAATAACAATTCCTTACTGTTCCTTAAAATCATGATATGTACTAGTATATCACAATAAAATGTATTTTACAGATTTATGTATGTTTACATATTAGGATGTAGTATGATATATATATGTCTATTTCCACCACGCACTCTTTATTGTCATATAAATTTCATAACTCAAAGGTTTTTGAAAGACATTGTTCATTAGTGATAAGACCGCCTTGTGTGTATTAATTGTATTAAACTAAAAAAAATACTACCGTGTAAAACTGGATCAAAAGCAGATACGCGGTATTTTTCTGTGGTAGATTTGCGGTTTTGCACTATATATTTTATTTTTTAAAGTACGTAAGTACTATAATAAGTCTATTTCGTGCTATGTCATGAGTCTTACTTTAAATCTCATATATAGTCACACTTATATGTATATATTTGTCGTAATCCAAAAAAAGTATGCGGTCACTCAACATTAATGACAATAATGTGTGATTGTGTGAACTGCCCTTAGGCCTCAAACGTTACGAAGCGTCGTCAGTCACGCATGGCGACGGACCTTCGCCGATTATAGCGGTGACGACATCGCGCGCTCCCGACACGATTCTATTCCAGTTGTTCTGTATAAATAACGTTTTTTCAAATTAATACTATTCGCCGACTTCAATTTAGTTTACGCAAAACCTGGGTATTATAAAGAATATGATGACTTAATTACATTAAAAAAATATCATGATATATCCCGGAGTAATGTAGCCAATTGAGAATCCAAAAATGTATCTATTGTAGATTGTACCGTTACAAAGTTGTCTTTACTGGTTCGTAAATAAAATAATATCAATTTCTTTACAGTTGTTCTCTCTACAATTGTGCATGTATAATACATGTGCTATTTATTTATGTATAAATCGTATGATAAGCAATGACAATATTTAAGTTTAACATTTTAAAAGTGTTAATCGCTTAGTAAAGAAAATACTGCCTTGGAAAAAAAAGTTTAAAAAAAAATATTGTTGAGTGATGTTTACTTTACCAAATGCACTTCGATTTTCGACTTAAATAGAAAACACTATAAATGTATTACGAAATTCATTATTTAGATATACTACTTTAGATTTACTACCTTAAATATACTTACATGTATGACGTTTGCAAAATTACCTTATACTAGGAAATATGCTATGTGCATGACCTCATGGATAGACGTTTTCTTTGACCTATAGTTTTATCGCGTGTTGTTCATCAACAGTAAATAACACCTGACACGCCATTTGGCAATAGATATTAAGTATCAACACAAATAATATTTAACAATATCTGTCCTTCTACTAGGCTATCTTCTAACTATATTAAAAGTCACTTGAAATTTTTAATGTGTTTAAACTATTCTGTAACACCAGTCTTAACTAATATATTACCTCGATATGCATCTAATGTTTACTAAATTTACATACGTAAACAAAAAATATAATTTCTAAAATAAAATAAAATGACGCTATAGTAGTTTAAAAGAAAATCATAACGTTAATGTCAAGAGGAGGTACGAGGTACTTATTATATATAAAGATATATGTAGAGACGGAGCAGTGCGCAATGTCGCAATAAGATCTCGACAATAGATGCTAACGTCATTTCGGGTCACCTATTTTAAGCCTAAATGCTCAGATAACGACATAGGCCTTCTTCGCAAATAAGCAGAATATTACAATGTAATGTCGCAACATTAAGGAGTCCTGGATATATATATATATATATATATATATATATATATATATATATATATATATATATATATAATATTTTTGTCTGTACCAAAAATAATAAAGGTGAGATATCAGTATATAGTATATAGTATCAAATAAGAGTAGGTATAGGAGTAGATGTTAATTGTATAGCTTGACATTTTTTTTGTTCCACGTGATAAGTAGCATATAGCAGGATTGCAAAGAAAACTTAGTGTTATGTTATTCCGTTCCACACGTACCGGCCAATTTATGGGACGCTGTATGTTGGATAGCGAAACGACCTAGTCTTATAATTCGAACGAAGAAATGAAAATAATTTATCACTTCGAGTAGAAGGCAAACTTACAACTGTTGCGTTAACAGTTAAACGCTGTGCAGCTGCACCACCATGTCCTCTTAGATATTATAATTAACATGAATTTCAACATGAAATAGCCACCTAAGTACATATAAGGTGTAAAATAAATTAAAGATATGAGATATAAATAAACTTAATATACATATCGTTGCTTCGATAGAAATTCTAAACTTCAATTAAGTTCTCACTTGACTTTCTTCATCTTAATGTCGGAATTGTCTAATGCTTACACATGTTTTCTCTGGTAGGCCTCTGTTTTCTATCTTTTTAATTTAATTAGTTTAGTTAGAATTTTTTAAGATGTTTTTTGTAAATCAGAATAGATTCCAAAATGCTTTAATATGATTATGCAAAATATATATTTTATCTATCGTGTTTATTTCCAGATAAAAAATGTTAAAATATTGGAGTAACTAACAAAGGTGCTAAAAACGGATTAAAATGAAGCAGCTCATAAACAAGAATCTCATAACGCTGAAGTGTGTACTATTCTGTTTCCTCTCAGGTAAGAATTTAGATTTTTTAATGGTTAAATGTCTGTTGTGTTCATTTGTTATTATTTACATATAGTAACAACACGGTCACCTGTCAGTCAGTCTACCCGTGACCACGGACTACTTTAAAGTGTTCAAAACGTCGGGTTTATTTACATATAGTAACAACAACGTTCATCTGTCCTGTCAGTCTACCCGTGACCACGAACTACTGTAAAGTATTCGAAACGTCGGGTGTCCAAAAATGTTAATCAAACAATATACGCAATTAATCCGGTTAAAATTGTTTCATTTAAAATGTGTAACAATCGCGACAATCAAAGATACTATAACGTTCATCTGATTTAAATTTATATCATGTAATGAATTATAATTAATTCTTTAAAGTTAATTCTTTTTTAAATGATAAAATATCAACGTGCTAATATTACAAGACTAATAAAATATATGAAATATGAATATAGGACAGGATAGAACAGGATAAAGTATATACACGATGTGTGTTACGAGTATATAAATTATTGGTAAATACAAAAAATGGCTTATTGGTGAATGGCAATGGCAATCGCCCGTTGTACCTATTCAGTACAGTGTGAGACCCGCATGCAGTGCTACAACCTTCCTTCTAAGGATTATCGGTTTACAGTCTTTACACAGCTATACTAGCTTCATATATGTTTTTAGAGACCGTTCACCTCTTGCTCCACTACTTCGTTGGATTCACAAATTATGTACTACTTTAATGGGATATATATTTTAAAAGGCTAGTCTCGTGACATTATAACATTCATTTTAAAGATTACTTAATATATACATATATATATATATATATATATATATATATATATATATATATATATATATATATATATATATTTATATAGCTTATTGTATAGCTTTACGCTGCTTAGTATGTGGGGTACGCTGTACGGGGGTACAGCGTATCCCACATACTATGGTTAAAGCAGATTAGGCAGAGGAAACCTGGAAACCTAATGTTAAAACACTCTGTTTCCATTAAGATATTTCCGTTCCCCACTTTCCGCCAAATTCATAACATATTACGTGTTGAGAAGACTGTACTTTTATAAATATATAAAATCATTATTTTCTTTTGTTTAGGCATAGGATGCATATTTCCATTTTTACCACTTCATATGCTATCCATTGGACTAGACCGAGGGGAAGCACGACTAATTTCCGCAGTTGCACCCTGTATTGCATTATTGGGCCCTGCGGTACTAGGACCCCTAATTGATAAGTAAGTAGTACAATAATCATATTTTCTTTATGAACTTTGATATCTACCTAGTTATACTTAATTTAATACGCAAATATAATAATTGCCTTAACTTATATTTTTATAATTACAACGGAAGATTCTTTTCATTACAATAAATGCTGAGTGAACTTTCGATATTGTTTTACATAAAAGTATTTTTGTATTTATATTTACGTTTCTACTAACTTTAACTGAAGTTAACGTTCTCCTCAAAAAAGAAAGAAATATGTATAATTTTAAATATTTATTATTGTTCTGAGCTAAATTTAAATAAATGTGGCTTTCATCATAACTTATATTCATATTTTAGTGTCAGTATTTTAAATAGTACAAAAACTTAGAGTAGGTAGAGGTAGGTAGTTAATTCTGAAAGAGAAGAAATTTCTATGAATTCATCCTACACAGATCAGGCCGGGATGCCCGACGTAAGCAAGACATATGCTAGAAGAGCTCAGAACAGTCCTATCGACTTGCAATGAAAATGCATTAACGCTCGTCTCCAATATCTTTTCCTAAATTATCCAATTTTCAAATGATAATTCTACAATAACCGAGACTATAATAGGCTTGCAACTTATTATGTAATGTAGTTATATAGTTTATTATTAAGAATTGTTAATTTAAAAATAAAAATAAAGAACATGTTTTAAAACTTTTAAAACTGCACTGTACAGTTGCAAGTATGTTTTATTCCGTTTCTGAACATAACTTTTTTATTACCCAAAAACTTTAGGCCCTTAATTGAAATATTTACTATTGGTACTGAATTAAAAATAAAACATTTTTTTTAATAAATGTTGAAGTTGCTTCCAACAAGTTATTAGAATGATGTCATTGCGCTTAACAATGTATAGTCAGCTACCACTATTAAATCGACACTGTTGTGCTGCGCTGTGTGAAAAACGACCTCTCTTGCTATTTATTGCCATATTGAAAGATGAGATGATGTTTTAATTAAGATTTTTAATTGATGCTTAAATAAAAAAAAATATGTAGATTATCGGTTGGGCGAGGGTCAACTGGCGGAGGTGCTGGTCCTAGTGGTTCAGGAAAACTCTTACGAGTTGTTACCGCTATTTGCCTTATATTGAGTGCACTGTTCTACACATTACTGCTTGCTGTACCTTATACAGAACGACATGAGGTAAGCATTATGATTGGACACAATAATATGTTATATATTTAAACAGTATATCTTTTTGTTATATAATGTTATATTTCCAACACAAAATAGCCTTTAAGTTTACGTTAGATTCCTACTAAAATGATTTCATAGGACGCTGTAATTAGCTTTATATGTCAAGGTTTAATATAATAGAAATTTATGACGGAGTACATTAGCGAATGAAATGTCATGTAATGCCTGTAATCTAATATACATACGTATTCTAAAAGTATAGTACTGTACCCACTGTTCTCAATATAATAAGTTTATTTTGTAATATGAGAAGAAACAATTATTTTAGAAATGGGTTACATTTAATGACTTTAACATTTATCAATATTCATCTGGCAACAGGCGCGTCGGCCACAAGTTTTGTTTATGTGTGACGCGGATGGGGGCTACGTTATGCAAGAAGTGTGTACACAAGGCATGCGATGTAATCGATGGGAAGGCGAAAAGGTAACATTTTTATATTTCAAGCTTACTAGAATCTATAATATGTTGCTTAAATACTGAGTTTTTAATTATAACGTTCATATGTAAGTATGTGGCAGATTTAATTTTATTTTAAAGCGGCGATTGCTACCTAATAAAATTGTCAGATTCAAGTATATAAAAGTAGGTGTACACAAACACTTTTGTTAACAACTTAATTTTTAGGGATCACTTCGTTGTTCGCCTTAGTCTCAAATATTCAGGTCTGCTGTCCCTTGAAGCAAAGAAAAATCAAGCATTTATTTATGCATCGTTTTCTAAGTAATTCGCTACATAATAAGATCAATAGGGCCCGTGGTCCAAGATCGATAGGGTAATCCCGCTACAGGTATGAAATTTGCCACGAAATGAGAACTTGTAGTGTAAAAAAATATTGCAAACTTTATTTATTTGTACTTCATTTGCGCAACCTTAACTCTAATCAGCAAACGAGTTTTTCAACTGTACTTGCTCGCAATCAAAACTTATAGAGTATTTCACGTAGTCCTACAGTTATATTTGGTAAGAAGTGAAAATGTACAATATATATAAAAGAAAAAACACGAAATATGGAAATTTATATTTAAATACACATTTCAGTAGTCAACTTCACTTAACATTTTTGCCTTTTATAAATAAATATATGTGTAATCGTAAATTTAAAATTTTCCTATCAATTGATCTATAGTCAGGAGTGTTAGCAGTGAGTTCGTGCGAGTATGGATGTGCAGATGAGAACATGACGTGGGTGACCAGCCCGTTCTCTATTCCTACAACTACTACGACGCTCAGCCCTATGTACAACAGTGTAGCTAACTCTGTAAGTGTATCTTATTAAATAAAACACAAAATAAGTTATAAATCATGCATTTACTATTGGACTTATTATTAACTTTGGCGGTATTCATCTACAATTCCTTAAAAACTTATAGGAATGAATCCAACGGGAATGGAAATAAGTGGGGTTTTACGTTTTGATTTGCAGAGCTAACGGAGTAGGGGCTGCAATTTGTATTTTATATGTTATACTTTTTATATAGTACATAGTTTATTGCAACGTAAAGTTTATTTTAAAATCTAGTGTATATCTTTCTCTTTAATTAATATTATTTTCTCCACAATATGATGAGACTCAAAGCTAATAATCCCTTTATAATATTTTGACCGATTTAGAAACATCAAAATAAGTAATAAAACTTTTACAAGTGTATTTTTTGAGATATTAAAATGTTTATAAAAAGCATAATTATATTTTGGTAATTGTTATTTGGAATTGAACTGAATTTTATCTTTTTAATAGAATTTTGTTGATATTAAAAGTTGACAGGAAATTAATTGCTTGCTAAGTACGTGGCAGGAAGTTCAGCGGACTAGCAAATTTATAGTACCTATTATAGATAGATATATTCTGTGATGCTTGTCGTAGCGCTGGAGTATAAGACTGTACACGCGACAGGTTGTAGATTCGATCCCTAGTTGAGGGAATGAAATATTTAATATTTTAATATCTTTGCTCTGGTAACAACGCGAAAAGTGACGGAAAGGAGTGTCTACTACTATTGTTATTAGGTTCAAATATATTTAGAAATACATTAATAGGTAACATCGATGGTAAAATATGCTGATTAAAATTGGAGTTAGCTAAATGCCTTGTTCCCTAATCCAAATAAGTTATGACCTATCTACTTGTAAATTAGAAAATGACATCATGTCAAGCTCGTGACATCCTTTATTGAGGACTGATTCATATTGAGCGACGCAAATGAAATGAGCAATCGTTGCATTACAAAAGCGCTGTGAGTGGGTAGCCACTAGGCAAGCATGGACGTAGGACGTTGTTAATAAAAAAATACTTCCAGGTAATGCTAGTAATTTTTCTATTCACAACGTCTATAAGCTTGCTTGTTTGAAAGATATGGTTTTTGTAGTAGCATTGTATAACGACTAACATTCTGTTGGTATAAACTTTTTTTAGCTTAGCACGCTGTAATCCTGCACATGGCAGGGTAAGCAGAGGGAACTTCTGAACTTAGTCTTAAGACACTTGAGGCAATGTTGCATGTTGAAGAAATCAAAATGATAATTATTTATATTGAAAATATTAAATATTTCATTTCCTTGAGTGGGAATCGAGCCCAGAATCTGTCGATTACACTCACACACTTGAGCCGCTGCTCCACAACATAAACTGTTACTGTAACAATATTAGTTTATAGACAATACAGCTATTTATTGCAAAACGACTATTATTAACTTCTAGAATACCATACAATAAAAAAAATTGCGTGATTGAAAACTAGGATATGGACTTTGTTAATGTAATCTGACTATTCCTTATCATTTCGTTCGTCCGTTGTGACGTACCTTATTTTCTTAAAAAAACAAATAATTGAGGTATATAAGGTGCAATATTTAAAAAATATTTAATATTCTTCAAGATTTTCCAATTTGTAAGATAATTACAATTATTTTGCATGTAGTCTTTGTCACCTCTGGTGACTGATGATGGCGAAGACGAAGAGGCCTTTGAAATAAAGCCACCTCATTTGTGCTACAATGGTAATTGCTTGGTGTATATGCAACACGCCGCGCGACTTCGAGTGCCATTATCTCTGTTCGCGCCCGAACCGCCTGAAGATAACTCTACCATAGAAAATAATTGGTGCATATACCGTACTGGTGAGCTCACATTTTATCTGTATATGTAGAATGAGAAAATGAAACTAACAATGTTTAAAACACACAGTTTTCTACTTTATGTTGAAACATTTGCAATTATTTGTGTATGTTTAATTGGCGGATGTTAACGTCGTGTTTTGTTTTATCTGAGCGGGTTATTAAAACCAATTAAGTTATGTTATTCTACTGCGTGGTAGGTGATCTTGCGACTATCTCAATCACGTTATTTTTACTTTATTAAGAAAGTATATACTCTCCATTAAATTTTTCAGTAAACGAACAGATATTGAAATACTTTTTGGATAAAATTATGTCATGTGTGTAAATTTTCGATTTCTTAATATATGCAGTATAAAGCTATTAAAGTTGCCAAAAGTGTGTAAACTATAAAGAAAATGTATGGTCAGCCGGTGCGTCCAAATGCATGGTGCCCCCGGAGCGGCTGGCGGAGGTGGCGGGCGGCGCGGGCGGGGCGTGCCGCGCGGCGGTGCGCTGCCGCGTGCTCGACCCCTACGACGAGCCGGGCGCGGTGCTCGCCGACGCCGAGTGCCGCCTCGTCGTGGGCGACCCTGGATATACCTTCTGGATCTATTTCGTCGTCAGGTACGCACTCGTTATGATTTTAGGTCGTGTTTCATAAATTAAAAATAACTCAATAGCATGCACTTTTCTCGTGCGGGACTCAACGCCGCGCTTTGTTTTAACAAAGAGAAAAAATAAAAATCACAATAATAAATAATTAATTACAATTGGACACTTCCCTGGATTTGTATACTTCATAATGTTTATGTACTAATATAATGATAAATTCAACAGCGTTTTTATTTTATACTTGTCGGAATTTGTTATGAACACTCTCGTATTATTTTCCTAAGCCGACTTAACATTGACCTGAGTGAATGCTTAGTATTTCAATCCGAACGAAGGTATTGAATCTAGTCCACTGAGGGTGAAATTAGGAATCCATACAAGTTTCAACCTTTGATACAAACATTATTAGCTTTTATACCTACTTTGAAATCTCTAGTAAAATTATATTAATAGATATATATGAGATCTTTGTTTTGCAATGAGATTATTTGTCTAAATCATTAAATAGCCGAGTCGTTATTTATTTGAACCATCAAAATAACTCAGGCCTGTCATGGCGCAGAGGCACAAGCTTGCGACTGTAAACGACAGGTTGTGGGTTCGATACCCACTCTTCGTCGCTCTGGTAACAAGGCAAAGCGAGTTGAGTTCCTCTGCTCAATATATATGTCTGCACACTAGATTCTCAAGCTCCATCTGTCTAGCCTGCCATGTGCGGGATACACCATGAAGCTGGAAAAAAAATCATAATTATGATGTTACATTATCTAATTATTAGAAAAATGTGTAATAAATGTATAAATGAATTTTAAAGCTTCCTACTTAAATAATACTCGTATAAGGATTATGATTACACATTATGACAAGCGTCAAATTGTAAACCAACAGTTACAGACTTAAGTAAAAGTGATTATTTTTAAATTATTTTCATTTAATGGTGATAACAAGACAAATCGCGGCGTTGAGCTAACACACTCAACACCTAATTTCTTAATAATTAAGAATAATTAAATGGAGTGTCTTAATCTTAACATTATGTTCTTTCTGTCAATACTACATTATTGGATAAAGCAGAAAGTGACTTAGTAAAAAATTACAAAGCAAGACGTAACTCAAATAAATAATAATTTACAGGGTGTTAGCAGATATATGGCCAACCGCTGCCTTAGCTTTACTGGGAACAGCTTGTGTCATAGCGACAAGAGAAACTTCACTTGGCCGTGGCGATGTCGGCAGACAAATGGCGTTTGGCACTCTAGGACTGGCTATCTTTCCGCCATTGGCAGGATTGGCATCGTTAGAAATGCCAGAGACGCCATACCTGGTGCCATTCCTAATGCACGCCATCTTTATGATCATTGGTGCTCTCATACTGCTAGTAGATTCGTAAGTACTTATTTTTAATTATATGTTATATTGCGTGTGTTTCTTCTTTTGTCGTCAATCAGACAGGTAATACGTATTTATAAGTTAGTATTTTATAACAGTGCTCGTGACTTAAAATTAGCAAATAACATACAAAATATAATAAAAGTTAAAGGCCGGATGCGATTCACACATCTGTAGGCTCGGTTAGCTCATCGCAGAACAATCATTAATCCCAAGTTATATTTAGAACTAGTTCTTACCTGCAGCTGCACTGCATATCGAATAGATACAATTAAAAGTGCTGTATGATACATGACACTTTCTAAGAGCCCGTTAACTATTACCGCAGATACAGATGGTTGCATGGCAATTATGAATGTGCAGCGATATAGCCATCCCCGATATAAAGGCTATCGATATAAAGGCTATCGACACAAATACATTTTTGTAATTCCAAACCAGTATGTTTTGAGATTAATGCGCTTTATAATAATTGATATATTTGTAGATTATATGTGTTATTGGCTAGGGACACGTTACACGTTGCGGTGCCGCGGCCGCGGTACTTCGTACCACGATCACTGCTCTCATATTTTAAAACTTATATCCTTCCTAAATATTTTTTTTTCTGTAAAAGACAATTTTGGTATACATACAACGTACAACGTACATACCACGCATAACATATCTAACTAATTTAATAGGACAGGGAGTAATACCATACCAGAAAATCTCTCGTTTTGCTTTACTTTACAAAACATATAAATCCTAAGTAGAGACTTCACTTTCGCGGAATTATTTAAGATCATTTAAGGTGAATAATTCTGTCATACATATGTGGTTTTTGATTAGATTTAATAGTTTACGCAATTCTGGGGTTCACAAGTTTTACAATTTTATTTAAATTCTCATTGTTGTGTAATAAATAAATCGATATATGGGTTATCCAATAATGAAAGATTATTTTTTAAATCGAATCAATAGTTACTGAGATTGGAGCAAACCAAACAAAGAAACAAATGTTGCAGCTTTATAATATTAGTATAGAAAAAATCGTTGACTAATTTTAATATTTACAAGATTACTAATAATTAATTGATATTATTTTTTTTTTAAAATACCTCTTACATTGAACTTAACATTTCCCGCTTTAAATATTATGATTTGTAATAATATAATTCTACTGAGTAGGTACTTATAATTATTTTATTGAATAATGAATGAAACAATTTATTTAAATAACGTAAGTAGGTTAAGAAACGTCTATTAAGAGTTGCTATTGTTGTTCATGCTAAATATTCATACCGCATAATGCTATAGATTAAATTACAATCTTTTTAAAATTAAAATATAATAAAGTATAAATATTATTTAGTTTTGTGATAATATTGTATATATGTCGATTTAATATCTACATAGAGCTTATTTCCATCATCAAACACTAATCGCCCGCTCGCTGCTTCGTCCGAAATATGTACATAATTATTTATTTATTATTCTAAATTATGTTTGTATACTAATAACATTATCACTTTAAAAACAACATTAAAGATTAGAGTTTCAGCAAATTCAATTGAACATTTGTAGTAATTTTGTCGAACAAAATACTTTAATTTGATATATATTATTTTTATTTCTAAACCGATTGAAACAAAAATAATACGAAATATTAAAGGAAACTTGGTTAAACTGAAATTTAAAAATCATTATTTTCGGTTAGTAAATATAATATAAAACAATAATTATATGTTATTTATAATAATAGTTAAGATAAAATGATAAAAGTTTTTTCTATATTACGTACAGGGAGCGATCTGTTACTATTTTATTAGATGTAGATTTAGATGTATATAAAAAATAACTGTAAAATGACATAAAAAAAATGTTTTAATCATCAAACATGGAAATAATATAAAAACATGCACTGTGTGTTGCACAACAAGAACAGTCGTACCACAACAAACAATAAGAGCGAAAACAATACGCCCACCAGGTCGAAATGTAGCTGCATTATAAACACTAAATCATAATATAAAATGTAGGTAGGACACGTCGACTACTATTTAAAAAAGTTTGATATCCTGAAACATTGTATATTTTTCACGTAGAAGCGTATATACTTGAAAACAACCGCTTCACAAACTCGCAGAACACTGTACCTACATTTTTATTACTACAGTCATTTTCATTATTACTCTAAGTAAAAAGTAGGACATCAAAGGAATATAGTCACTTGAGTGTTTATCATTAATTTTGTTATGATAAGTCATTTTTTAAACAGATAACATTTTTAATATTTTTTTAAGAAAACCTACGAATTAAGCACCTCCAAATGCCTTTACACTTAATTATATTAATTAATAGTAATATAACATTCATATCTATTAGAGTTCAAACGTACAGTATAATTGATAATGATCTACATCCGTACGTATTAACAATATAAAATAAATCAATATAACAATTGAGAGTTTAGATATGAATGAAATATAGAACGCTCATCCAATGTAACAATGATGTGAACGACTGCATAATTAATTTATTTACATTAGTCAAAAGAAGACTTTTATTGTTGTATGTTTTTTAAAGCAATATTAGAAAGATATTTATATACTTATACTTTTGTGTAGGTTAGGCTATTTATATGTGTCTAAGTGAACGCAATGGTTACACATTGAAATCCCTATAGAGAATATATTTTTTGCGTGTCTTCGAACCCATTGTACAAAAACACAGGTATAATTTGTGTATGCCATAAAAAAATAAAATTTCTTTTTTCTCTCTTATGCATTATATTATTTATAGAAAATAATAAAAAAGAAAACAAGTTATAAATATTAATTTCCTTAATTATCAATAATTTACTATTATGTATAATCTTTAGGCCTTTGAAGCATGTCGTGGCGCAGAGACACAAAAAATTACATACAATTTTACGCAAAATCCGATGGGAAATGCTGATAATACCTAGTTGGACCTGTTCCGGTTTCACCATTTACTTACTCTATATTTGCATACAATGCATTAACTTTCTTTATTTACTATGGCTATTCAATTTTGCATTTTAAATAAGTACAATTGTCGATGTTGATGTCGTCGTTGTGTACCGTTTTTGTACTCACCAGCTAGCGCCTCTAGGGTTGAGTTTAACTTTTTTAGAAAATGTCTAGTACCATTGAAATTAGATAAAAAATCGAGATAAAAAAAATACAAGTTTTCAAAAGACAAGTCTTTGAAATCACTAATATGGATTGATTAGTAAAATTTTATTCACCATAATAAATAAAATATCGCAATATATTAACAAAATTAATAACAAAATATAAATAAACAAAATAGCAGATTATAATAGTATCTTTGATTTTCACGATTGTTACACATTTTAAATGAAACACTTTTAAACGGATTAATCGCGTATATTGACTTTTAAACATTTTTGGAAACCCGACGTTTCGAACACTTTACAGTAGTCCGTGGTCACGGGTAGACTGAGGTGGCATTCGTCGAATGCCACCTCAGTCTACCCGTCGGGTTTCCAAAAATGTTTGACGCGATTAATCCGTTTAAAAGTGTTTCATTTAAAATAGCAGATTGTCCGGCTTATCGTTTGATATTTAGAAGACTTATGCTATTGCAGCGACTACCGACTAGTGATGAATTGATATGATCTGAGCTTTATTGGATGGTCGTCCACTTCATATAATGTAAAATATTTAAATTTAAGTTATTTTATTTTAAATTATTTTCATTTTCCACATCATTAAAATGTCAATATCATTCCAAATTTGGATAACGTTTCACATTCATAACTTCAAATTAAAAAATATTACATCCATTTTCGTATATAACATACCTATATAATATGTATTTCATATTAAATGAAAATAAATGCAATGTATTTAGTTTTTTTCTTTAAAAATACAAGGTCCAGCATTGATTTTTTGAAATAAAATTGGAATAATTGTGTCTTTATCAATTGTCTCTACGCAAATACTCATATTTAAAGGAAACTAAAAATCTATTACTATAATATTGGTATCACGAATAACATCTAACCACTGTACAAAGTGGAGGAGGATCTAAATAGCTAACTCAATGACCAGCCGCATGCCGCTGTCGACGCCGGAGTGGTGGTGGCACACGGCGACGGGCGTGCTCGCCATGCCCATGAACACGGTGCGGCGCTACGGCGCCGAGACGGCCGCGGTGTTCGCCGTGCTCGTGCTACTGGGCGTCATGTGGAGCGGCATTGACACCTACTTGCCTTGGTAATCCTATAGAACTATTGGAATATTTCTGCTTATTCTAGTGTAATTTGGAATATTTCATAATATAAATATGTTTATTCTATTTTTGTAAGGGTTTTTTTCAGTTCATGCGCTGCCTAATACCCACTTTGCATACCTCTAAAACTTTATACAATTAATATAATATAAATTGAAGAGTTCGCAAGATTTTTGTGTTAATGGTAAAGAAATAACTAAAGTTCATGTTACATATTTGATTATTGTAATAAATGCTCAATGGGTATGACGATGTCAAAAAAATTATAACACTATAGAATTTAATTTGAATTTGATAAAGCTAGTCTCTATATTTATCATTATCGAATGTCCGTTAAACAGGACGGTGATGGAGCTGAACAGTACAGCGGTACAAGTGGGTCTGACGCGCACGCTGGCGGCGCTGCCCGCCGTGCCTGCGTTGTGGTGGGCGGAGGCGCTCGTCGACTATATAGGACACTCCAATGTCTTTATAACTGCGTTTACCTTCTACTGTTTGCGATATACTGGTTTGTGTATATTTTATTTTATACCAGTACGTACGTTAGCGGGCGTTGTTTTCGTGCTAGAAATAAAATATAATAAAATGTATGATACTGTAAATTTAATATAATTATTCAATTTATATCCAAATTTCTTATATACTAGCTGGCTTGCTACTGTACAAACCGACTAATGTGTTACTTACCAATTTGAAACTACTTAGGAACCCTTTAAGAGTAGTAGTAAGAGGAGAATGTACTTAAATACACTTACAGCATAATTATTTACAAATACAATCTAATGCATTATATATTATAATACACTGATAGGCGTAGGAATACGGGGGACCTAGAGGGCCGTGCCCACCTTCAGAGATTTGACTAACAACAAATCTTACTCCAAAAAAATTAAAAAAACACGTTTACACTAACAGATTTGTTGAAACTTAAAGTCCAGACCCTTTCCGGAAAATATTTACAGCTACGCTCAGTAGGTACACTTTTGATGCAAACCTTGTAAATGTATTTAAAAAGATAATTACTTATTTAGTTTGCAATAAGCGATGTGGCCTTTGCATTAAAATGTACCTACCTACGTGTGCAGAATATATAGAGAGTTATGAATAATGTTTGAGTGTTATTGGCTTCAATGTAATATGCAAAAAAAATCTTTATGTAATGTATTTTTTCGTAATTAATGCATTAAAATAACTGCTTTATTTTTGTTATCAGGTTTTTGTTATTTTTAAATTGATTGTTCTATACTTAAGAAAATAAAATTGAGGTTGACACAGCAATACAAGCTATTGATCTGATTGCAAATTTCAATACTCTCATATGCCAGAGTGGCAAGAAAACAAAGTGCGGCAGTAATCTCTGCTACTCTTCTTTAGAAAATTTTCATTCCGTCTGCCTACCCTGCTACACACGGGATGAGGGTGGAACAAAAAAATATTCCACAGATATATAATAATTATTACACTGCATTGTTACGCAGGGCTCGCGTACAGCGAGTCGTACTCGTGGATAGCGGTGTGCGAGTTGCTGGAGGTGTTCACGCTGAGCCTGGTGTGGGTCACCGCCGTGCTTTACTTCCGCCACCTCGTGCCGCGCAAGTACACCGCTACCGGGCAGGCGTTGCCCGTCATCGCACACTTTTGTATTGGTAACTTTTACAAACTATATACGAAATGTTCATTATCTTATGTCGTAATAACACCTTTAAAATTGTGAAAATAGTAGTGTCAGTCTGAAAGGATGCTAACGTCGGTTCGCAAGGTAATTCTGCATTCATCTTTTTATGACTTCACAATTCAAAGGTCTTTGTGAGGTTCCTCTAATTAAATAAATAATATTTTGATTTCGGAAATGTTAATAACGCACTATATAAAAATAATTTCGGTTTTTTTAATATATATATGTATATATATATATATATATATATATATATATATATATATATATATATATATATATATATATATATATATATATATATATATAAATGGCGCAGAGGCGTGTATAAACATGATGGTTGTGGATTAGATTTCGGAAAATAAATGGTTTTTTATTTCCTCGATCCGGTAAAGAGGCAAAGCGCGGCGTTGTGTTCAATATGTAACGTCTCAAACGAAAAGACTGCACAATGTTGTCGGTAAAACAGGACGATGCATCGGCGCCTTGGTGAGCGGGCTGGTGACGCTGGAGTCGGCGCTGCACGCGCAGCGCGACGCGTACCGCGCGCTGGGCGTGGCGGCGCTCCTGGCGGCCGCCGTCTACCTCGCGCTCTACCACCTGCTGCTGGCGCCGCGCTGCACCGCGCCCGCGCAGCCGCCGCCGCACCACCTCCTGCAAGGTATGCCGCCCTACCATCTATCTGCTGCTAGCTGGCGCCGAGCTTTTTATAAGTATTGCCGCCATTTAAGTTTTTTTCATTGTCTCAGAACCATTTAGCAATTTAGGTCCAATTGAAACCGATCGATCTAAGGACCCATTTAGATTTAGCTACAGATTTTTAGATTTTACTACATTTACTTTATACTAGGCTCTTTTTCTAATATAAATTTTATTAATATCATAACTTGCTTAAATCATTCAAATAAAGGTAA
>DWMZ01000722.1:0-20012 GCA_018249855.1 Eueides tales michaeli
CATCCAGCCTCCGGGAATTCAGACGCGATGTTGTCGTGAACCTGCGAGCTGCGGGTTAGAAGATGCAGCGCGACACATTACGATATGAACGAGATATATATAGCGCGAATACAGACCTAAAATGCTTCATACGCATTTAATAAGGCGTTGATACAATGATAAATGCCGTCATTTTTACTATTTTTAAAGAGTTATTCCACACTTAGGAAAGAAAAATATTAAATTTGAAAACGTATAAAAATTTTAACGAAGCAATCAAATCCTGCTTCGTTAAAATTTTTATACGCGCTCGCCTATACCCGCGCCTCTTGGAAACCGTCCAAAGCAAATGGTTAAGTAAGCCATTTGTTGTCACCAAGCTACGTGGAAATTCTTATACACTTTCTTAACAAGCGCATATAAGCGCATATAAATATTTTTAAATTCAGTAAATACCGTAATTTTCACTAGAATGGATTATTTTAAGCACATAACTGATTAATTAGAGGCCTGTCGTGGCGCTGGGGTACAAGCGTGTGACTGAAAGCGACAGGTTGCGGGTTCGATCCCCACTCGAAGAAGTGAAATATTAAATACTTTCAAATGAATATACTGTATATTTTTATTTCTTCTCAAGCTCTGATAAGGAGGCATAACGCGGCGTTGAGTTCCGCCAATCAACACGCAACGCCTCAAATTCCGCAGACAGTGGGAGTGCCTCGAAGTTTTTGTTGTACAGCGTGAAGGCGGAAAATCAAGGCGGTCTAGGATTGTGGATTTGATATCCACTTAAGATGATAGTTTTTTTTTTATTTCTCTTTTCTGACAAAACAAGACGAGTGTGGAGTACAACAATATATATAAATTTTTAACTACATTAAATAATAAAAAAAATAAGAATTATGTCTTCGTATTGCAGGAACCTATGGATTTTTTTTACGTACTCTGTAAATAATATAAAAGGAAAATTTAGGTTCCTCAAGTCTTAATACTTAATGTTTGCTCATGTGGAGAATACTGCAAATCTTTTTATTTTCTGTAAGATACAAGGTAAACGACCTGTACGCAGGTCACCCCCATGCTGAGTGATTACCTCTGGCCAAGATCCCGTGTATGTAACTAGAGGATCCACGGATTGCCATAGGAATAGTATAGGTTCCCAGGATAAATAAGAAAATTCCTCTATATAACCAAACTAAAAATAAGTTATATTTTTTCCAGAAATGAGTTTCCAACCAACCTAAATAACTACAATTTCAGTTAAATCAAATTAGTAATTCACGTTTCACTCCCCCTCTTGAACTGCAGTTATATAGCTAGATTGGACTTGATTATAATAAACTACTGCATTAAAGTGCTTGGTTGAAGCAACTCTGTTTCTTTTTATGGAAAAGACACGGCAAACGAGCGTACAGGTCACCTGTTGTTATGTGATCACTGCCGCCCGTGGCCCCGTGTAACATCAAAGAAGCTGCAGGAGCGTTGACGGCCTTTAAGGTGGAGGGGCACCGGGGCCCGGCATTACCTAGTGTCAAACGCAGTGGCCAAAGCCACTACTTAACGCCGGTTTTTAATGCCGGAGGTGGTAACAATCCGGTCGAGTCTACCCATGCATGTTGCCCTTGCTGACAACGCGACTCTCCCACTCGTACTTTAGTCGCCTCTTACGACACCATCAGTATCAGGGTTATCCTATTCTAAGCCAGAATCACAGGGTTAGTTCCCAAATTTAATACTATGCAAAGTTAAATAAAGGAAAATCTATTTACTACCTATTTCTTATAGCTTACCTGCAATCCATTCCACCTTTGAATTATAGAGCTAAATAATGTTAATTAATATCTTTGAAGTACTTCATTGTTGAATAACCGTAAAAGCACCACAAAGCGTGCGCTACGTAAACAATGGTTTTGTCAGCATCTGCAGATAAGGGAACTACAGTGGATTTAACAATTCAGTTTATTATTATAATCTCGATAACTTAAGGTGTGGAGAAAAGTGTTAAATTTTATATACCAATATGATTTACTTATATTGTAGGCCTATAGCGGCGCAAGGGGCACAGGGGTTGTGAGTTCAATCCCCACTCGAGGAAATGAAATATTTAATTTCTTTTTATTTTTGAGCTTCACGCTGGCACACAAGGCTGGATATGCAGAGGGAACCCGGGAACCTAGTGTTAAGACACTCCGTTCCACTTCCGTTCCCCACTTTCCGCCGAATTTGAGGCATTGCGTGTTGCGTGGCGGAACTCAACGCCGCGCTTTGCCTTAATATCAGAGCGAAGAAATGAAATATTAAATACCTATCGGTTACAGTCACACGTTTATGCCACTGCGCCACGACAGGCCTCCTATTTCCAATTAAATATTATATGTTTTCATTTATTTCTCTGGTAACAAGGCAAAGTGGGGAAATGCCCATGTGCGAGACAGCGTGAGGTTGAAAAAAATATTATAATAACATTTTAGTCGTTATGGCTCAGTGGAACAATAAACGCTATAATCGTGGGCTCTATTCTCATATGGCGGCCATAATTATATTGATTTCCTTGTTTTTATGGGCAAAGTATTACGTTGCGAACTTTAATTCTACTATTGAAATAGCAGTGTCACGAATTCAGACGTCTAAACGTTTATTTTTTTATCTGACTACCATTTTCACCTTTATCTCACCAGTCATAAAGCGTGAAGCTAATAATGAAATGCATCGTCGTAGGAAGGATAGCTTCTATGGCATGGCAGGGTAGGCAGAAGAAACTTAGGAACAATTCTACTCATAAAAAGAGTAGAATGTATTTTAAATTGTTTACGTTTTTCTATGATTCCTGTCGTGGCGCAGCGGCACAAGCGTGTGACTGCAAACGACTGGTTGTCGGTTCGATCCCCACATTTTGAAACGAAAAAATTAATATACTCATTCCTTCGTTTGATTATGTTCCTCCACTCAACAAAGAATGACTAAAATTCGGCGAAAAATGAGAAACTGAACGGAGTGTCTTGAGCCTATGTTCCCAAGATCCCTCTGCCTACCCTGCTATATGCGGAATACAGTATGAAGGGGAGAGAGAGAGAGAGAGAGTGTTTTTTTTTATTTAAAATGTCACACAAATAAATCATTGTAAACGAGGCCTAATGGATTTACTATACTTCCGCATAATTGATGTACCTACGATCCTAACAGAACCAATTGCTATTGTTGAGAAAGAACTATATATCATCTTATTATAATAACTTATATTATTCGATACACCTTTTATACATACTTTTATAGTTTATCTTGTATTTTTTAAACATCTAGTCTTTTAACATATACAACGGCTTTCAACTTATGCTGAAATTTGGTTAGAAATGGATTGGAAACCAGCAAACTGCGGCGTTGAGTTCTGCCATTTAACTAAAATATCTTGAATCCATAAAAGAGAGTCTCGACACTACGTTCTATTTGCCCGCGCCCGAATAAATAGTCAAAATAAAAAAATAATACATTACAAATCAAAATAGACATATAACAATTTTGAAGCAGTCAAATGCAGTTACTTGAGCCTATGTAAATAACGTTACTCGATATAGTTATTACGCATGAAACGATCTCAATCTCGATATAATCTATAGATGTTAGGTGATATGTAACCAATATTCAATTTGAAGTTAGTGCCAAGATTAGTGTTCACCAAATGTCAACGCATTTGAAATGTATGTTAGCCAATATAGAAAAGCCTTTAAATGCTTACAGAATAAATTGAGCTTGAATTTTAAATTAATATTATGTTATTTATGGATATATTTGTATTTTAAGATACGTTATGTTGAATAAATTATGTGGGTTGCTAATTATTGTGAATTTACATATGTACATACATACATAGCTTCACGCTGTATCCCGCATGTGGCAGGGTAGGCAGAGGGAACTTGGGAACCTAATGTTAAGACACTCCGTTCCACTTCACGTTGCCCACTTAGTGCCGAAATTGAGACTTTACGTGCTGAGTGGCGGAACTCAACGCCGCGCTTTTACCTTATTACCAGAGCGATGAAATGAAAAATTAAGTATTTTAAATTCAAAATATTAAATATTACATTTCGTCGAGTGGGGATCGAACCCACAACCTGTCGGTTACAGTCACACATTTGTGCCGCTGCGCCACCACAGGTCTCAATAAATATATTACAATTAAATGTACAAAATCATAAGAAACGTAATTAATTCCGACCAGCCACTGCTGTACCGATATCTGTACGGCGATTGGTCAAAACAATGCGGTTATAAGATGCCCCTATCGTCTAATAGCGGTAACAATGGCCGTGATAACCATCTCACCCCATTAGAACGGCACGAACATTGTAGGAAAAACGCCGTATAATTTATATGCAACTGACTGAATTGGAAATTAATTATGTGTATTTAGTGTAAGTTAGTTAAGAATGCATTTTGTATTTGCACTCATTTACTTAGCTTCACGCTGTATCCCGCACATGGTAGGGTAAGCAGAGGGATCTTGAAAACCTAGTGTTAAGACACTCCGTTCTCCGTTTATTTTTAGTTCTATATGTTAAAAGAAAAGACGGAATCCTTATAGAATCACTTTGTCGTCCGTGTCTGTCCGTCTGTATGTCTGTTTGTTAAGACCATTTATATCAAGATTTTGTGGAAGTATCAAGCTGAATTTAATTGCAAATTTCTATATTTTTCTTTTTATTTCTATCTACCAGTCTTATGGCGTGCTGAATAGATTGTAAATAATTAGGGCCTTTTTATTTCGTGAGTCAATTACTCCTACCGATTTGTACTTTTAATCTGCTACGTTTTTGTAACACAACATTTTTCAAGTTTATTAATTGGATGGCGTTTAATTTTCATTATTTACACAGACGTGACTTTTCGATTTTTCTGAAAAGAATTTGCAACAAATTCAAAATTAATTTTATCGCAAATTTAATGAAAAAATTATATTTAATTTTTGGAAACGTTAATTACGCGGAATAAGGATGCTTTTAATTGCTTTAAAAGTAATTAAAAGCATCCTTATTCCGCGTTCCATTTGTATGTAGCTTATATATTGTTTTTAGAATAGCGGTGTATTAGATTTGTAATTGGCTAACAACAAAATAACAGGCAAGTGTTAATCCACACTTAGGAAATAAATCCCTTTCCTAAGTGTGAATTTACGCTTTAAATATGGTAAAAATATTTAATAAATAGTATTATTATAGGAATTATGTTAATTAATCTCCTTACAGAGATGCTAACAACATAAATAAATTGTAACAAGTTTATAAGAATTTCTACGTAGCTTGACGAGAACGTACGGCTTAGTGGTTAGAGCGGCTGGACGGATTCCAAGGATCACAGATTCAAATCCTGTTACGATATTTTTTTTTTATACACTTTCTAAATAAATAATTTTATTAGTACCAAGAAATTACATACTAGTTAATAATTAATTGTGTACAAGTTGTCAAGATCTTTATTTGCACACGAAAATGATAACTATTCCAGTCGGTAGGGAACAAATGACTCAAGCATTTGCAATTGGCGCCACGTTACCTCAGCAATAGGCAGATAAGCCGATGCATAATTAAGAGCCTTCGTCATACTCCAATACTGAATTTGTGTATCTAACATCGAACGAAAACAATATACCGTTAGAACTTGTGTGGACATATCTAAAATGAAAAGGCTTTTTAATTAAAATTATTTATTGATATTATATTGTCACTAAAAATTTTCTTGAGCATTGGTAGACATATTGGATTTGTCATCTTATGTGATCGTAAATACTATTCAGTTGGTATATTATATAATGAATTAAATAAAATATTGACTAATTACCGACATCAAACTATAGCTATACTTAAATTAAAACTTAAATATGAAGAGTTACTTTCACCACTGGCTGATAAAGTCCCGGGTAGCCGTATCTGTCAGATAAGCAATATCTATTTTGCATTGTTGATGTCCCGACACCTACGTAATAGTTGATTATTGTTTTTTAACCAAACTAATTGTATGGGATTTGATGGTGAAACAAAAAAAATATATAAGCGGCCTCTGCCTGTAAGATAGCGCTAGTTATATATATGGCGTAAATAGGTGTTACATATCAGATGCAAACGAACCTGACAAATTGTAATTACAACATCATATCTTAATGTATAATGACGCGATTAACTGCTTATGCTAGTATTTCATTGAGATAGTACACTTCGATAAGGGACTGCAACGTAATCTGGAATGTGGCTCACTTAAGCCAGGGCTTAAAATGCGTATTGGAGAGGTTTTCGCTTAAAATACATATTTGTAACATAGAAATGTTGAGGCCTGTCGTGGCGCAGCGGCACAAGCGTGTGGCTGTAACCGACAGGTTCTGGGTTCGATTCCCAGTCGAGGAAATAAAATATTTAATATTTTCAATTAAAATATTTAATATTGCATTTCTTGGCTCTGGTAATAAGGCAAAGCGCGACGTTGAATTCCACCACTCAACACGCAATGCCTCAAATTCGGCGGAAAGTGGGGAACGCAAGTGGAACGGAGTGTCTTAACACCAGGTTTCCGAGTTCCCTCTGCCTACCCTGCCTTGTGCGGGATACAGCGTGTTATATATATGATTCCGTTGTGAATGAAAAACTAAAGTGAGTGATTGATCCTGTCTATGTAAGATAACTGGTTTATTGATCAGCATAAGTATTGTTGTCTCTGGAAGTCTTGCCACAATTATGTAGGATAGGCAGGAGATGTTCTGTATCTATCCTGAAAGGTTGATTTTTTTTTGTTGATCTTTCTAATAAGAGTTTCCTGCTGCAAATATTTTTTCTAAACACGCTTAGGCTGATGTCTCTGCAAGTATTCTAAGCTGTTGTGGTCGAATTACAGATATTGATGGGGCTTATTGCGGCGTTGAGTTGTGCCACTTAACACGCAATGCCTCAGATTCGGTGGAAACTGGAAAAGGGAACGGGGTGTCTTAACAATAGGTTACCAAGTTCCCTCTGTCTACCCCGCCTTATGTGGGACACAGCGTTTCTCGTGAATAAATTTTTTAAAGCTTTGTTTCTGTAACGACGAAAACAAACGTTGCTGTCATTTGCAGTCTTATGTTATTGTCTATGACCACTTTCTATCCTGCTTCATGTTTTCTTTCTAGTTTTAAAGAAGATTTTTAATCACAAGTTGCATTTCTGTAGAATGAGTAGTCAGTATAGTAAAAAGGCAAAAAAAAATTTAGATGTTATTGTTATATTGATTTAATAATATATATATTATTTTTTGTTGTTGTATACAGTTGAAATAATTGTATTTTAAACTTAGGTATTACATGGCAAGGAATTGTTCTATTTTCTGAGGGGTTGGTACTGTATGCCGTAATACAGG
Source organism: Eueides tales michaeli (assembly GCA_018249855.1). Taxonomy (NCBI): domain Eukaryota; kingdom Metazoa; phylum Arthropoda; class Insecta; order Lepidoptera; family Nymphalidae; genus Eueides; species Eueides tales. The sequence continues at coordinate 7,354 of DWMZ01000722.1, forward strand.
TCTCCTAGTACGGCAACAGTGGCATCCACATACAGTGTGAATACTAATATAACTCACACATGTTTGAGAAAAAAAAATGTATCATGAAATTGTTAATTGTAGTTTAAATAATTGGGTCAACTTAGAGACAAATGTCATGTCATTATGCGCGCGATGTGTTCGCGAAATATTCGATACCGACAGGTTGTGGGTTCGATCCCCAATAGAGGAAATGAAATATTTAATATTGTCAATTTAAATATTTAATGTTTCATTTCTTTGCTCTGGTATTAAGGCAAATCGCGGCGTTGAGTTCCGCCACTCAACACGTAATGCCTCAAATTCGGCGAAAAGTAGGGAACGGAAGTGGAACGGACCGTCTTAATACTAGGTTCCCAAGTTCCCTCTGCCTACCCTGCTATGTGCGGGATACAGCGTGAAGCTAATAGAATATGCACATTTAAAATTTATAAAAATCACGAAAGTAAAAATACCAATATCCAAGTCAAAGCTTGGACCAGTGTCGAATACGTAGATACTTTACCACACACTATTCGTTACTTACTCGGCAATTAGAATGCTATAAAAATAAATTGGACAATAAACAAATCAATGTGTATTAATAAAATTTCTTAATAGTTCATAAAATCAATTAAATTTATGTACTTTTATTGCCAACTGCAATGTGGAAAGTCCTGTTTACATATATTATAGTACTATACCACGAAGAATGCTTTGGATATCTAGTTGGGGCTGGCTGTAAGTTAGCTTGAAAATATATAATACAAAAATATTAATTTAATTATTTATCTTACATGCCACTGCGGCGTTGAGCTCCGCCACTGCGGCGCTAAGTTCCGCTTAGTCAACACTCGGTGCCTCAAATTCACCGGGAAGCGAGTAACGGAAGTAACATAAGGGTAATAAAGTGCCTTAACACTAGGAACCTAGGTTCCCAAGTTCCCTCTGCCCACTCTGTCAGCTGTCAGAACACCTATTTTACACCTTCAATTCACAGTGAATGTAAGATTCGCCCAACTCCTCCATACCGATTCGAAATATCAGGTCTTGCGGGAAGAAATGGTCAAAGCCAATACAAGGAATTTAGTGTACCACTGTCGGGCGGACAGAGGCGACTGTGATGCTGCACTCGCTAAGATGAGATACAAAGCTAGCAAACATTTCTACGCACTATCCAAGGCTGTGGTAGATTATGTTAAGAATAGAAGGCAGGCGAGGCCCACTGGCTATGTTGGTAAGAATATTTTTTTCACTTATATTATATATATATATATATATATATATATATATATATATATATATATATATATATATATATATATATATATATATATATATATATATATATATATATGCGCGTGAAACTATAATTATGAGCGCATGACTGTGTGAAGTGACAGGATGTTCCCTTCTCGAAGAATTAAAATATTTGATATTTTCAAATGATATTTTAAATTCAGAGATACATCGTGAAGCCAAAAAATATCTGCCAATGGCAAGGTAAGCAGAGGAAATCCTGTGTTAAGACACTCCATTGTCCACTTTGTGTATAATTTTCAAAAAAATTCGTGTTGATTGGCGAAATTCAACTTTTTATTTACTAAATTGCATTTACTTATTTTGAATTTGAAATTTGTTCAATTTTTCATATATAATATTTTATTTTTACCAAAACTAGGCATCCCATTTGCTACAACAACGCAATAATATTTTCAAAAAACAAGACAAAGCGCACCGTTGATGTCCTCTCAACACGCAATGCCCCAAATTCAGTGGAAAGTGGGTAACGGAGCGCAGTGTCTTAACACTTAAGGTTACCAAGTTGGCTCTGCTTAATCTAGCAAGTGCTTTATACAGCGTGTAGCCAAAAAAAAAAAAGATTAAATTTGCAGCCCTAAGTCATATTAATCAAAAAGTTATATTAATTTACTTTAACATGCAGACGAAGTCACAGTCGAAGCTATGTATTGTAATATGATAGCTAATGTACAAAAAATATGGGTATATATTACATTAAAACCGTCTGTTGAATCAAATGTACACACGTAAAGTGTTAATCGTACATTAGCGCAGAAAAAACACATACAATTTAAAATTAAAATGATTTCAGAACTAGCGCATACATATATGTACATATTTATGACAGTTACACTCTATGCTGCCATGTTGCTTGCACAATTATGTATATAGAAAAAAGTGTATAAATTATATTATACTTCTTAGAGGCCGGTGAGATGCGGAATTGTGTGTGATGTTTAGTGTGAGGGTTGTAGATACAATTTCCTTTCGATTGTAATTCAAGAATTGAAAAATTTAATTATATATGATTTTCCTGAGGCCTGTCGCGGCGCAGGAGCTTATACTTGACACGGACACAAAATGAAGCTGAAAAATATGTTTTTTTTATTTTTCATATATTACAGAGTATTTCATTATACTTATCTACTTCTTTTGGGTAACTAACCAAACTTTTCTATAATTTTATTGACAGTGGTCGTCTTTACATAAGCCTAGCATGAACCATATTATATTATCAGACTTTGTATGAACAACTTTAAAGAACAACAGCCGAGCTTTGTATGAACAACTTTAAAGAACAACAGCCAAGCTTTGTATGAACAACTTTAAAGTACAAAAGCTCTAAAATAATGTTTTAGGTACAGCAACATTCTGCCAAGACAACATTTGCGTGCCCGATACCGATCCACCCATCGTTTACGGCGGATGTTTCAGACTGATATCATGCGGTGGTAACCAAACTTGGCATCTCGACCCTGTCATTTACAAAAAGAAGAAAAATAGATATTATTAAATAATAAATATGAAAATTATATTTAAAAGGTTGTTTGTTTTATTGATTATTAATTAATATATTAGTAAATCAATATAAAAACCGCCACAGCGAGTTTGTTTTCCACTAGATTAAAATTATTTCCTTAATCTGGTTAACAAGAAAACGCGTGTCGCCACTAAACACGCTCACACTTACTCACTCAGCTTCACGCTGTATCCCGCACATGGCAGGGTAGACAGAGGGAACTTGGAAACCTAGTGTTAAGACACGCCGTTCCACTTCACGTTCCCCACTTTCCGCCGAATTTGAGGCATTGCGTGTTGAATGGCGGAACTCAACCCCACGCTTTTGCGAAATGAAACATTAAATATTTAAATTGGAACCACAACCTGTCAGTTACAGTCACACGCTTGTGCCGCTGCACCACAACAGGCCTCACTAAATAAAAAAAAAGCACTAAACGTTCTATAGAAAATATAACAGAAAAACTGTACTTAAATCTAGTTAGCCTTACAAACGCACTGACAACAAACAGATAAAAAAAAATTTAAAAATCACTATTTAAGACCCTATACATTAATAAACGTCGTCTATACATTTTTTTTAAATATGTCTTTCATATACAGACAGTTATCTGTTACAGATTTATTATAAGTATAAACAAGATAAGTTATAACATCAATACCGTAATTTATCGCATACATTTGTATGAAAAATAAAATGTACAGAGCAAATTAATATAAGGACAGACAGGCAGGTAGGATACAGTGTTAAGACACTCCGTTGCCCACACACCAATTTTCGAGAAGACGTAACTCAACGCCGACGTTTGTCTTGATACCAGAGAAAATTAATGAGAAAAAAACTTTGAAATTGATACGCTGTACCGCTGCCATACGACGGCATTTAAAGAATTCAAATAAATGATTGATGTAACACAGTAAAAAAGTAAAATCTATTGAACACCTGTTGCATTGTACTGAAACAATGTAAGACATTGTTCGAAGTGTTATAAATATTACTTTAAAAGACCAGACGAATCATAATCTCCATTTATATAGAGCGGGAGTTCCAAAAAATGAATTAAAATTTTTGAATTTTAAAATTGATACGCGATATCGTGAAAAATGAAACGTCTCATACATTTTGCTACAATATTTTTGGTTTGTAAAGGAGTCACATTGGAGATAAGGGGAAGTGTCATGGTGAATAAGTAAGTATATATATAATTGTTTTTCTAGCCGCACTATATATCTCGGGATGGGCACAGGGAAGCTAGTGTTAAGACATTTTGTTCCCTACTTTTTGTCCAATTGAGTGGCTGCATTCGAAGCTCTCATTGTAATAAGAAATGGGAAGTGAGAAGGGTCTCAAGTGGGAATTGAACCCACAACCGTCATGTTTGCATTCAAACGCTATCACACTGCTGCACAACTGCCTAAAATATTTTTAGTTTAATTTACATTAGAATTATATAATAAAATGATGATGAATTATATAATAGAATGAGGCCTGTCGTGGCGCAGCGGCACAAGTGTGTGGCTGTAATCCCAGTCGAGGAATTCAAATATTTAATATTTTCAATTTAAATATTTAATGTTTCATTTCTTCGCTCTGGTAATAAGGCAAAGCGCGGCGTTAAGATCCACCACTCAACACGCAATGCCTCAAATTCGACGGAATGTGGGGAACAGAAGTGGAACGGAGTGTCTTAACACTAGGTTCACGGATTCCCTCTGACTACCCTGCCTTGTGCGGGATACAGCGTGAAGCTAAAAAAAAAAGATTACTCATCATCATTACAAATTAGTACATAATGTTAATTTGCGGTAGTCTATGAAATTTAATACTTCGGCCGCTTATATTAATTACACTACTTTCTTGACGCGGGAGATGGGGGATGCGGGAGGCGCAAGACCGATCGTCGTGGAAATCCTTGGGGGAGGCCTATGTCCAGCAGTGGGCGTCGAACGGCTGAGAAGAGACTTTCTTGACTAATCTCAATTACTTTCTTGTTCTAATAAAGTTATCACTTTAAAGACAGTATAGATACTTTTTTATTCATCATCCGATTTGAATAAAACAAACACTAAATGCTGAAGAAAGGTTACCAAAATATAAAACAAGTGCACTCAAAAATGGTTATCCATTTTTGAAATTAACACTAACAAACTCACATCCAAACAGACAAATAGACAAAATTGTATAAATCCCTAAAAAAATTTATAAATTATGCGTCTAGATGAGAACGGAGTGTTAAGACACTATGTTTCCTCTGCTTACCCTGCGTGTGGAACTGAAATTATTTATTTCTTTTAATAGATTAACTACAATAATAGCCTAAATATTTTTATTTATTTTTTTTATCACAATAAACATCAATTTTCAGATTAGCAAAAGTGAAACCAGTAGGAGGTCATATTGCAAAGAAATTTGTCCCCCTAACCGAGCTCCCACCACCGTTGGAACATAAAAAATCTGGCAGAAGACATTTGGAAAGCGATTGTACTAAGAGCCCACCTCATCGGGAAGTCTACGAAGGAAACAATATAGAAATTGTGGGGGACTATTACGATGACAAAGTTGCTAAAACTGTAGCAACTGTTATTATACCCGATCATATTGATTGTGAGTGAATTATTATTTTCGCTGGTTTCTGGAGAAAAAGATGTGTTATACGTTTGATCTGTGTGTCTGTTTGTGGCAGAGTAGCTCCTGCATTAATGAATCGGTTATAGAGTCGTTTTTTGTAGAAAGCTTTATTTATCGTGGACGTTCTTAGCTATGTTTTATGAAAATCGGATTAACAGTCTAGGAGCTATAAATATTTTACCAAGCTGAGGTAGTGAATAGTTTTTTTAATGGTGCGTATTGTTTGTTTCGCGGATTATTAAAAGACTTGTTATAAAAGACACAAGCTCCTATTCAGTGTACATATTATTTTTGATTTTTTAGTAAAATATACATATGTAAGTAATCAATATGAAATACACACAGAAAGATACAGAATTAATTTATATAATAAACTGTGTCGTATTATGATATGTCCTAGGCTTGATCCATACATGCGGAAATGTATATTTTATTTCCTTTGTTATGAAAAACAAAGCGGTCGTTTCAAATCTTTAAGAACAATGCCTCAAAACTAACAAAGCAAGCGGAGAACGGAGTGTCGTAACACTAAATTCCTTTTGCCCACCTATATATATATAGCTATATGCAGAATTTTAAAGAAACGCTGAATATGAAAAAAAACATTTTAATCTCACTCCTAACATATTTCAACAATTTCCAGACAAACATTTTCAAGTAACAACACAAGTGCCTTATTTAACAGTCGGCCCGATAGAAGCTATAGGATACCATCCCAGTACTATAAAGAGCGAACATCCCAGCGAATGCGAAAAGATATACCAAGATCATATAGAAGAAATGTATTCAGACGAAACAACTGATTACTCTGAGGAATCCTTAGAAATGGCAAAAATGCCTGTGGAGGCAATGGCGCCGGAAGTACAGAATTTTGGTGAATTTCCTTTTTACGACGATAGGAAATGATTTATTTCTTTTTTTTTATACTTTGTGTAATATATTTTATACTGTTTATATTTTGTTATTATTTTTTGTATTATATTATTTTACATTAGAATAGACGAGATTAATTCAACAAATTTACATAATGCTAGTCGTCATATAGAATTTGGTTTGTGTTGATTTTAAGATTTCATATAGAAACGATTTCTGAACTTCCTGATCAAAATTGTTACAGCTCTCTATACACTGTGAGTCAGTTACTTGTTAACATACATATGTTTTATACGAGTAAATAATATGATTATAGTTTTTGTAACACATAACTTAACAAGCAAACACAATTTTAAAAAAATCCTAACATAAAAAGTTGGCTCATTTTGGCTAAATGCTTGGAGCTGAATTAAACAGCTAATATGATAATAAGACATATCAAAAACCACTGCAATGAACAAGGCGTACGATAAAAAAAAGAGAAAGGTACTACAAACACACAGACAAGTCTAACTTATAGCACACTTCTTTTGCGTTGGATGTAAAAAATACTCACTAAAGTAGACAATTTTATGCCTCGGAGTTTTATCAATGGAAGATATATTAAAAGAACATCTTATAAGGACGCTTATTAATATAATATGGCTGAAAATAGTGATTTTATCTTAGTTTGTTTATCTATTTGTATATTTTTCTGTGCGTTTGTACGCGCTAACCTCAGCAACAGCTTACAAGATTAAAATGTAATATTCACAAATATATATTGGGAACTTTCCCTCAACATTTAGTGTCTATTATATTTCATCTGGTTAATTAATAAAAAATATATGTCAATATACAATATGACAAGAATATGTCAAGTATTTACTTCGATAACAGTTTTATTTGCTACAAAACTTCTAGACAGCAAAACTTTTAGGAGACAATTTAGTTTTTTAAAAGATTAGTAAATAAATTTGTGTAATTCAAGCGAACGAAGCCGCTAAAAGTCGTTTGCGCTAAATAAGCCCGATCAAAATGGTTTCTTTTAAAATGTGTAATAATAACGAAAAATAATAGGTGCCACAGATACAAACTGTCAACTGTCTTAAATAAAGTATATTATCCCATAACTTTCGAGATCAGTCACACGTAGATAAAAAAATATATATATTTGATTTAAATATTTTATTTAATATTCTAAAATTTGATACATATATTTTAAGTAAAATATTAAAACGTTACACGGGCCCAGCTTGCAAATTAAATTTATTCAGTAATTTTATATCTTTATCTTTCTCATCAAATATCTCTTCTGTTTCGTCATCATCAAAATCGTCCATGTCCAAAGGATTTCTGCGAAAGAAATTTTATACTATTAAAAATTTCTTTATGGTATACCTCATATAGTATGGTTGGCAGAGAGAACCAAGTATTAAGACAATCCCCCTAATTTTCAAGACATTGCGTCTCACGCGGAATCCAACACCGCGCCTTGTCTTATATACCAATGAAGTAAGAATAATTAATTACTTCCAGAGAATAGAAGAGCATTCTCAACCCTCGTATTTATAATCAGACTATTAATCCAAAAATAGTTTGAAGTAAGTACATACAATAGCGCCTAAAAGAAAAATTGGAGCAAATAATATGAAACTATAATTTACTGCTTGTGAGAACTTAAGCATTCTTAAGTATATTTGATAATTTAAAATATTCATTAAGATTATATACATTTCTTAAATTTATAATTTCAAAAAATATAATAGGATACTTTATAATAATACTTACTTATTCCAATCAATTTTATGCCTCTTCCTGTAACAATAAGACAAAGCTCAAAATCATAGAACTGGATACGTTTATCAATTATAGATCAACCCCTAAAGATAAATAAATGCAAATTCTCAAAATTATTAACTTAACATGGTAATGAGGCAAAGCGCGGCGTTGAGTTCCGCCACTCAACACGCAATGCCCCAAATTCGGCGAAAAGTGGAACGGAATGTCTTGACACTAGGTTCCAGGGTTCCCTAAAAAGCTAAAAAAAAAATAACTTATCAGACATTCAGAACCTGTTTTATATTGGATTCGACCCATCTCAATCCCACCCGCATCTCAAAAATTGGGTGGCAACACCAATACCACCCAATTTTTGAGATATGGCATAATGAATGGCGAAACTATACCATATTTACAGTACAGAGCGCAGAAAATGTATATAAATCATTTTTCCGAGTGGAAATGAAATTCAAAATCGTTGCGTTTATGATCAGACGCTGTGCCTATGCTTGAATTAGTTATAAAAGGAAATCGCTCAGCTGACAGCTTAATTAAATATGAAGTAGTCATACCTATTTGTAGCAATATAATCCTGATCCATGTACTCTTCGGAGATCTCCACAGACAAGGGTTGTCCTCTGTGATCTTGGAGTATACCAAAATATCTTGGCGCCCGAGTTACGGTAAATAATAAGCCTGGAATTATATTAGTCACATTTAGTTCCATTTAGAAATGATACATGGTGCGTATGAGCCGAGCTTAAATTATCAAAGAAATGTATACACATGCATAATTACTCAAATTGTTTAGTTACATAGACCGCGTTGTTAAGGTGACCGAGGTGTCAATTACATGGGGTATCATAGTCCTTCTTTAAAATATTTAAATTCACTTACTATCGTCAACAGCAAACAGCCCTTTTAGAGTAACAGACAGAACAATTAAAATTATCTGAAGCTTTAACTGTTTTTCACACATTTTAATTAATTATTGACTTCTACTATACTAAAATTTACTAATAATGACGGGTATTTTGGATTTTTTTTTTTAAAAACTCAGAATGTCATGTCGGACCAACTGATTTATAAATTTCCAAAAAAGAAAATTCAATTTAAAAGTTAACTTGCCTACCAAGTCAAGTTTGTTGTAAAGTTTATAAAATAAAAATTGTTTCACAAACTTTTCTATTGTTGCAAATTTCCAAATGCATTGGATTATCGTCCACGGAAACACGTGACAAAAATAAGCAATTACGCAATCAGAGATTAACGCAATAGTACACTAATTTATATAACGCTATTTCTTAACTTCAACTATCTCTCATATTACTCACTCAGCTTCACGCTGTATCCCGCACATGGCAGGATTCGTAGAGGGAACATGGGAACCTAGAGTTAAGAAACTCCGTTCCATTTGCCACTTTCCGCCGAATTAAAGGCATTGCGTGTTGAGAAGTGGAACTCAATGTGGTGGCTTTGCCTTGTTACCATCGCCGTTCATTGTCTAACTTAAATGTGTAGAGTGTATAAAGATATATAATAATAATATAATATAAATAATAATATATAATATTTTTTAGAGTAAATACGATACACATGATATAAAACTTTTAAATGAAACAAATTTAACCGGATTAATTGCGTTTATTAAAAATTAATTTTTGCAGTAGTCCGTGGTCACAGGCACTACTGCAAACTATGGTCAGAGGGCATTGCCCTGGAATCATTTCCCCCTCTAGCCTCTCGGGAGCTTCGGGAGTGCAAATTTCAGTTATTTAAAGAAAGTGTTTGAAACGTCGAATTACAAAAATGTACAATTTTGAATATACGCGATTAATCTGGTTAAATTTGTTTCATTTAAAATGTCGTGAAAATCAAAGACCTGTCCGGTACTCATTACTTCTTTATTCTAAGAATATTTGGATTTGGATAATATTTCAATTCATTTAGCTAAAAAAATAATTTTCAATATACTTACATTGAAAATTATTTTTTTAGCTAAATGAATTAAAATTTTGTAGCTATTTTGTTGAAGTAAATATTTAAAACTAAGTAACTGCTTTGTTTATGGTTATACGATTTAAATAAAACAAGATATGTTGAAGAAATGTTGCAAACATATAACAATGAAAAATGCATTTGAATATGATTAGCTATTTCCGAGATGCACGCACAGATAAACAGACAAAATTTAAAAAAAAATACTATTTTAGGCCCTATTATAATAATGAACGTCTCCTATAAAATTTTATTTAATATATGCACAGCACAGATGATTACTTACATATTTATTATAGATAAAAAAGATTTAAACTGAACAATAGTTGAAAGACAGTGAATGGATTCACTATCATTTATTATTGAGTATTTCCATATAATATAGCATATCATTTAAAAAACGTCGGTAAACCTACAATATAGTTAATTTAAATTGTGTAAATTAAATAATACTAAATCTCGTTTAATAATAAGTTGGCATTGACTGAGCTTTTTCTACTTTAAGAAAGTATAAATAGGAAAAAGCTGAGGTGCAGGAGGTACAATTTTATTAGGATCATCGAATCTATAAAAATATACTCATCCCTTGAATTAATGTGATTTAGGACTACATAAGATCTTGTTAAAAAAAAATCATTAAAAACGTGACCCTGTAAGCAACTTTTTAGACTAGCTCAAAAAAAAGTATTAAAAAAATTCTGTACAATAACAGCTAAGTTTACAATAGACTCCAAAATAAATAAGGTCTAATCATGAGCGTAGGATAACAGGGGGTCGAGTGGGTGTGGTACCTCGTTACTAGAGCGATAAAAATATTAAATATTTAATTTTTTAGACAGAATGGACCTAAAATCTGTTGAATCTACAGTAACACGCTTATGCCTCTGCACCACGATTGGCCTTTGGTTTTTTATTGCGGTTATGAAAAAATAACATAATTTCAACCTGACACTTTATATTGATTTAATTTTTCTTATGCCCTTTCTATATTTGATATCTCTACATTTCATATAAACTATTTTTTCTTGCTTATTGTTACTCATAAATTCTATACTTTCTCGCTCATAATTCTTAGTATTACAATTGACAGATAGCGATCGCTACAAAATTAGCTATATCAAATTTGATTTTTTATGTTATTCTCTCTCTCACTCTCTCTACTTTTCATTATTTTCTTACTAAAAAAACAATGCCCGAACGTTTAGACATAGTAGCTCCGGAGAGGCCACGTATCGTCGACTCTTATATTCAAGGTATGAAGCAGGCATCAGCCGCTAGATGGCGTGACAATGAAATAATTCAAGCTATCGTTTGGTTCACTCGCGATGTATAAATTGTTGGGCAAGTTGTGCCAAATTTAATTAATTTGACTGTAACGCAAAAAAGGTTGTGGGTTCGAAAACCTACTTATTTTTGAAGTGAACGTGTACGTTATTGTACATATTCACAAACAATACTTTAAATTTTATATATATATATATATATATATATATATATATATATATATATGTATATATATATATTTCTTTTGTTAATATATATACAGATTTAGTATATTTATATCGGTTTTAAATATTATAAAAGTTGAAATGTTGCTGTTATAATATACAACAAAGTGTTTAAAAATAACTTGTGTCAGATATTTTGATATGTCTCTTCTCTCTGTTAAATTTTAGATAATACACAAAAAAGTTCAAGTTAAGATATTTTGAAGTTTAATACACAAAATTCTTTCTAAATTGAAATAAAAACGTAAAGAACCATGATTTATTTATTTTATATAATTTTAAACTTAAATTTAACTGTTCACTAAAATTACATTATTTAAATTCTTGTTTTAGATATCAATTATTTCAATATATTATAAATAAATTATCTATAGAACAAATTGCCCTCTCCTCCCCACAGCCGCCGGCCGCCATAACCTATAAGGTCTTGTCTTAATGAATTGTACTTTTTGAAAAATAATTTCTTTAAAATTCTCTTGCGACGTTTATCCTCTTTTAGACACGATTCTAATTTATCCATACAGACGTCCTCCCTGTAAATAATGTGCTTTTAATATTTTGATCTCAATATTTAAAAAGCGAAAACAATTTTATATAATCTATTGAATTTAATAAAATGGCTAAATTATTTGGAAATTATGGAGTATAATTATGAATATGATATTTAATTTAATTGAAAAATGTGTACATGATTAATTTTTATCACTCTCCATTGTTGAGTTTTGCGAAACAAACTATCTCAGGCGTATAAAACTCATAAAATAATATATTTTAACAAAAGAATGTGTCAAAAAGTAAAAAAGTGAGCCATCAATATAAAAACAACTAACACTAAACACCCAATATCAGGATACAGAAGAATAAGAACGGAGAGTCTTAACACTATAATTTCTTTGTTCTCCATGAGTGAACCTAAAATTCTTACTTGTAATTTTGATCCAATAGCAGTTTTATTGGTTCGGTTTTAGTATATTTGTCTGGGAGACGGGATCCCGGCGGCATTTTTGACAACTCTTTCATTATGCCCATTATAGTGTTCTCAAGTTGCGCTAATTTTGGCACCATTAGCCGTT
>DWMZ01000723.1:0-20005 GCA_018249855.1 Eueides tales michaeli
GCTAAGCAAGGCGGTGACCGAGTTGCTCGCTCCGCCGCTGCCTCAACTGGCTCGGAACCGCTTCACTGTTATACGTTGTCTGGCGAGGAAGTGCCATCTATTGTGCACTATTAGAAATTGATATATAGTAAGGCTTTGAAAGGCCAGTGGTAGCTTATGGACACAAGCTGTGACAGGTCAGTGGAAGTAACAGTGTCGTGGTGCTCTGGTCTGGTTTAGTTTATTTTATTTTTTTAATCGTCATTAAACATACTTTACTAAATATCCCATCCCCCACATAGAAGGGTAGTCAGGGGTAATCTGGGAACGTAGTGCGTACTTTCGTTCCCCACTTTCCGCTGAATTCTGAAGTCAATTCTGGAATGGTGCATTGCGTGTTGAGTGGCGGAACTCAACGCCGCGCTTTGCCTTATCACCAGAGCGAAGAAATGAAACATTAAATATTTAAATTGAAAATATTAAATATTTCATTTCTTCGACTGGGAAACGAACCCAGAACCTGTCGGTTACAGTCACACGCTTGTGCCGCTGCGCCATGACAGGCCTCTGACAGAATTAAACTCATTTACATAGACGAGCTTTGGTAAAATTAAGCACAGAGTTGAGTTCCGCAAATTCTCGTTGTGTTTCAACACTAGGTTATCTCTGCCTATATATGTATATGCGGAAAGTGTGTAAAGGTTTTATTTTTCATAGACAAGGTTGCCCAGTCAAAGTCAGTTTTCAAACAACGCTCGTTACATGTAAACGACTGGAAAGAAAGCGAAATTAGCGGCGCTGTGATTTTGATATTTTTTTCCGCTTTCTAAATATGCGATGGCTTCAGTGCTAGGGAGGTCTTGTATGCGTAGCGTTCGGTATTTTTTTTTCTAAAATAACTTTTTATATTTCATTAAAATTATGTTTTCTTTATTCGTTATAAGTTAATAATATGATGAAACGATAAAGGAGGTTTGTCGTGGCGCAGCGGCATAAGCGTGTGACCGTAAACTACAGGTTGCGGGTTCGATAGTGTTATAGTGAAATATTTAATATTTTAATTTCTTCGCTCGGATACTAAGGTAAAGCGCGGCGTAGAGTTCCGGCTCTCAACATGCAATGCCTCGAATACGATGACAAGTGGAAACCAGAACAGAGTGTCTCAACACTATGTTCCCAAGTTTCCTCTGTCTACTCTGCTATAGCTGAGTGAGTAAGTGAATAAATTGTTAAAAAAGTGCGTTTCACGTAATTTCGTTTAGATATAATCATTTATGGTAATATATAAATAGTAACAAAATACCTTACGTATACTCTATGAAGTATAACGTTACACGTATGTCCGTCAAATTTATCATTTCAAATATTTTTTTGTCAGTCTGTTTGTACAAGCATAATCTTAGGAACTATTGTTTTTTTCAATTAAACTTTTTACTATATAGCTTATTAGGATTAGGCAGGATTTAGGATATCTATCTCTGATCTGGAGCATCTACAAACGATTCCAACTTAATTAAGTATTAGAACATACCAAAGATAAGATGTAGTGACCCATAAATTGGGAGGGAATTGCTCCCAAATTCTTACAATATTTTCCATTTTAATCTTTTGTTATAAAACTAATGTATACATTTCATGGCCATAAATCTGATAATTGTTTTTATTTTACTGCTTCACGCTGTAACCCGCACGAGGCAGGGTAGGCAGAGGGAACCCGGGAACCTAGTGTTAAAACACTCCGTTCCACTTCCGTTCCCCACTTTCCGCAGAAATTGAGGCATTGCGTGTTGAGTGACGGAACTCAACGCCGCACTTTGCCTTATTACCGAAGCAAAGAAATGAAACATTAAATATTTAAATTGAAAATTTTAACTATTTCATTTCCTCGACTGGGGATCGAACCCAGAACCTGTCACACGCCTGTGCCGCTGCACCACGACAGGCCTCAATTATAATTGATCCAAGAAGCGTTTTTCTTTTCGACATTCAGGCACGTAGCAGGTGACAGAGGGAACATAGGGAACTAGTGTTAAGTATTTCTGTTTCGTCACCTACATTCCGACGAATTTGAGGCATGCGTGTTCAGTGGTAGAATTTACAATTCAAACCAGCAACTTCCTGAGATTAGCGCGTTCAACCAAACCAACTCTATATCTTTATAATATTACTCGTGAAGAAATGCTTCCTATAGTGGTGGTATAGTGGTGGTATTTAACAAGGAAAAAAAGAGTGATTAAGCCGATTTTTTTATTATTTTCTCCCTATTCTATATAAATCGTAAAGTGGGTAGAGGGAATTTGGGAACCAATTGTGAAAATACTCAGTTCCCTTTAAGACACTGCCGTTACCCATTTTCTGCCGAATCTTAGAGGCATTTCGGGTTGAGTGGCGAAACTTAACGCCGTACTTTACCACGTTATTAGAGAACGAAATGAAAATATTCTATATATTGGGTGGGGATAGAAACCACTAATGTACGTTTGTGCTTCTGGTCTCAACATATATCCTAATTTTTATTAAAATTTAATTTAAACTTGTTACAGCAATTGAAAACAGCGTGTACAAGTGGCACGCCGCCAGCTAAGGTATCCAGTCGGCATGCAAACAGCGCGGTAGCGGCAGCATGGCCGCGCCGCTGCTGTGCCTGGCGGCGCTCGCGCTCGCCGTGACGCCGGCGCGTGCGCAGGGTGAGTCACGATATATTAATGATTGAGTATATTGAGAAAACTATAATGGTGGGATGAATGTAGGGTAACATTAATTTTTCATTTTTTCTCATTCTACTCAATAAGCAATGGTCATGGGTACAAATTGCATTGCTTACTAAAACTTAACCTTTATACTGACTGCACGTCAAATGTGTCATGTGTTATGTACTAAGTCGATATTTTCAGTGAACCATGTGGATCAACCCGTAGATAAAAGCTAGTATAGAGATGAAGAATCGCAATTTTTTTAACCATCGATGCAAAAGGCCTCATTTTACTTTGAACTGTCTATATATCTCTGGCTTGGTTGCAGTTTTTTGAATCGCAAGTTTTCTTCGAAGCAATAGTTTTTTTTAATTTGCTTCACGCTGTATCCCGCACAAGGCAGGGTAGACAGAGGGAACCCGGGAACCTAGTGTTAAGACACTCCGTTCCACTTCCTTTCCCCACTGTCCGCCGAATTTGAGGCATTGCGTGTTGAGTGGCGGTACTCAACGCCGCGAATAAAAAAGCAATAGTTCTATTCAACTATATTTTATGAAATCTAGATTAGCAATTTAAGAGCTACGAGCACTTTGCCATGATGATGTATATTTTGTTTGTTTGTTAAAATATATAAAAAATTTAGTAAGTTCCAATACAAAAACGGTCCGTTAACAGACGGCCGGACAATATAATAGGTTGTTTGTTTGTTAGCAGTCTATTGTTCTAGCATGACGCCGCAGGCCCGGTTGCGAGGTTGCTTACAAAATGTATTAAATGTTATTTAACTATAAGACAATGTACATTGCAAAATACGGCGTTGAGTTCCGCCACTCAATACGCAATGCCTCAAATTAAGCGGAAAGTGGGGTACGGAAGTGCAATGGAGGATGAGGATGAACACTAGGTTCCTAAGTTCCCTCTGCCTACCCTGCCATGTGCGGGATACAGCGTGAAGCTGGGTTAGGTTAGTACAATGTACTTTTTGAAATAGCAAGTGTTTTCGTTTAAATGACGATTTCATTTACAGCAATAAACATATGATCTTAGTTTTCTGTTGAAATTGTCTCAATGAAATTGTCGCGCAATATGATCTTGGGTTTTGGGAATGTATTATTTTCACTTCCCTGCTGATATGGCGCGGCGCGTGGTTGAATTACGTCACTCGACTAGAACTAAGCTTAATTATATCTCTGCCTACCTATGTACTTGCGGGGTGAAGTGCTAACAATCATCACGATGAACAGGGCTTTCAATTAAAAGAGTCCGAACTCAAATTAGCTCCTTCATTCAGGAAGTACGTTGCCACAGATAGGTAGATAGGTCAAACTTATAACTCACCTTTTTTGCGTCGGTTTTTAAAAGAGTAGTCTTACTAGACTAGCAGGTGGGCTTTCCGTCTGAAATGTTCCTCTTTAATAGGAAATAAGTAATTTCATAAATTCTGTTATTTCAGATTTCGTATTTTTTTTTTTGAGGAAGGGAACCCAAAAATTGCCTGTACCCAAAAAAATATCTATCTATAGACATGCCCTTATTGTTTTCTTTTGACCTTTGCTCTCTTTACAAACCATTACCCTGTAGCAATCATAGACAAAAATCCCCCTACAATTAGCATATTGAGGCCGTCGTGTCGTAGAGGCACAGCGTGGCTCTCATACGCAAGAGCGAATGAATTATTTATTATTTTCTATTATTTCCTCTGATAATAACACAAAGCCCAGTGTTGATGCCATTTAAAACATAATGGTTAGGAAATTTGGTGGCAAATGGGAAATAGGAGTGTCTTAACACTAGATTCTTATTGTCTATACTTATGCGCAGGATAAAGCGTAAATCAAAGAAAAAAAAAACTTGTATGCCACAATCAGGGCGATTGTCGTCAGGGGGGTGGTGGTCGGCCGTTCACACCACATAAATGAGGTCAACTTGCCATTTCTTAGTACAAAGTATTGAATTACGTACACTATAAGGAGTTGAGGAAATGCAGGGCTTTTGTTTTTATTTTCTCTTAATGTACTATAAATATAATATATGTTATACTAGCGACACGCCCGCGGCTTCGCCCGCTTTAATTACATTATTTTATTTACTAACTTCAACTGCCTTTTTGGTTCTAAGTAATAACATTATCTCTTTTGAAATAAAAATTTCAGCTAAATTAATATAGATTTTCTAGCAATTTTGTCGGCCTTAACATTTTAAATTGGGTGTATTTTTTATAACCGATTTAAACAAAACAAATATTAAATGTTACGTGAAGGTTTCCAAAATAAATATGCAAAATTTTAATTTTTATATATATTTTTTTCTTTTTTTGATTTATTATAAGACGTATTAGATTGTGAGGCTTGTCGTGGGGCAGAAAAGATTATGGGTTCCATGCACAATCGAAGAAAATAAATATTTAGTATTAATTCTTCCTTGTTCTTGTAACGCAGTAAAGAACGATGTTGAATTTCGCCACTCAACACGCATTGCCCCCTGAAATCTGCGGAGAGTTAAGTAAGGTAGTGTGTTTAATGGGAACGGAGTGTCTTAAAACAAGATCAGTTTAAAATGTCAAATCTATTTTTTTTAGCTTCACGCTGTATACCGCACGAGGCAGGGTAGGCAGATGGAACCCGGGAACCTGGTGTTAAGACACTGCGTTCAACTTCCGTTCCCCCACTTTCCGCCGGCTTTTAAGGCATTGCGTGTTGAGTGGCGAAACTCAACGCCGCGCTTTACCAGAGCGAAGAAATGAAACATTAAATATTTAAATTGAAAATAATAAATATTTCATTTTCTCGACTGGGGATTGAACCCAGAACCTGTCGGTTACAGCCACACGCTTGTGCCGCTGCGCCACGACAGGCCTCAAATCTAAATTTAACATAATATTATTTTTTTATCAATTAAAAACATTAAAATAAGAACGAAACCTATGATTTCAAAACATATTCTAATTGCAAATATCGGTACGATATCAAACACACACATACAATTTAAAAATTGTATCTATATTTCACTTCCTCGTTCTAGTGACACACAGCCAGCAGCGTTGAGTTCCGCCACTCAACATTGCCTCAATTCTGGCCGTAAGTGTGGAACAGAACGGAGTGTCTGAACACTATGTATCCATGTTCACTCTGTCAACCTTGCCATGTGCGTAATACAATGTGAAGAATGTCCAAGCGGGCAAAGCCAAAAATGTGATCAGATGTCATTTTGATGTATTGTTTTAATTAATTTATATATTATTTAATATTTTTTGATATATTTGTCTTATAATAACAAAATAATAATTGTATTAGATTTACTTATATGGTATAATTCTCATTTTTTTCGATAGGTACAGTCACAAACTGTCAAAGCTTAAAAGCTCATTTGTTGATTCTAAGTCCTTTGCCTTCCTGATGTTCTATAAACACAGGCGTTATAGCGTAAACCGTATGCAGTGCACTGCCATAGTTAACAATATATTTGCATATTGCAACTTTTTCACGTTTTCATTTGTATTGTTAAGTGCTTTTTATTGTAGAAAATTTAAAACGGATAATCATTTTAGATAACGACAAGTAAAGGTTTAGATGATATTCATAATACGGGGTTTAGTTACGCTATGTCTTAAACTAGTTTTAGTTATAAGTACAAGCAATATCAACAAGTGTAACAAATAATTTTTATAGCTTCACGCTGTATTTCGCACATAGCAGGGTAAGCAGAGGGAACATGGGAACCAGGTGTTAGCTAGCAGGGAGGAACAGAGAATATTAAATATATTATTTTCTTAAGTGAGAATCGAACACACATGTTGCGTTTACAGCGACGACACTTGTGACTATGCCACAGGCCTAGAACGTATATAAGAACATATATATATATATATATATATATATATATATATATATATATATATATATATATATATATATATATATATATATCCGGGAAGTTAAATTTAAAACAATGCTATAGTGTCAAATTTCCCTATCAAATACGACCACTGTCTAACCACAATTCACGGAAATGTTACAAGAATAGAAAACGTAATGCCACTTCATGGTTCCGGCCGGTCTACTACATACTACTACAGTACTCACTCGCCTCCACGCTGTATCCCGCACATGGCAGGGTAGGCAGGGGTATCATGGAACCCAGTGTTAAGACACTCCGTCCCGTTCACCACTTTCTGCCGAATTTGAGGCATTGCGTGCTAAGTGGCGGAGCTCAACGCTGCGCTTTTGCCTTGTTACCAGTGCATTTTCATTTCCACAACTACACAATACTACTACTATAAATCAAGACTCTCATAGACAAAGTATTGTTAAGTGACGATTAACCGCTTTCAAGAGGTTAACAATGTCTTAGTGCATTCCTAATAAGATTGTCTTAATCGTATTGTGGCTACTCTAGTTTGTTTGATACTTTGTACTATTTGATTTATATGTAGGTACATTTTTGCTATTTACTATTTTTGACTTTCCACGCAAAAAGTGGTTGTATAAGTGACCTGTCTGTCTGTGTGTTTGTTTCACAGTAACTCCTGAGCTAATGAATCGATATGAGTGCGGCGTTTTTACATTAAAAAAATGTCCATTTCAGTGTTTCTCAGGTATGTTTTATGAAATTTGGATCAGCAACTTAAGAGCTACAACAAGAGTGCTTTCCAAAGACGAGAAAGTGATTTTGTTGAAGGGCATCTTCTATAATTATAAATTTTGGTTGTTACTTTTATTTCTTAACAGCTATACTCTTTCACGTAATAGGATAAAGTTATAAAAGAAAACTATAGTAATGTATCTATTTATTTCCACTATTTTTAAAGTGTTACTCCACACTTAGGAAAAAAAAATACTAAATTTAAAAACGTATAAAAATTTGAACGAAGCAGAATTTGAACCCGTGCCTTTTGGAAACCGTTCAAGCGCTCTGACCAACTAAGCCATTCGAATGGCGTTTTCAAATTTTGTATGTATCTATTTAATTGGGAATTTAATCGTTTCATTCGGGCTCGTAAATAGTGTCATATGTGATACAAGCCTTATTTTTATTTGAGCACCGACCGCAGCCATAGACTTCAACGAGTATAACGTATATAAATTTATAATAAAAAAATTGAAAACACTCTAATGTTCACTTGTAGGCAGTGCAGGGTTCCATCATATCTTCCACTTCCAGCATCAGATCAGCTCGATGATACCATAAAATTATATTGTCACCTGATCTACATATAATTGCCAAGTTAATTGATTGCCAAGTTGATTGATTGTCATGTATGATGACCAGTTAGAAGAGCATGTAATTTAGATTCTTGGATTTTATTACGTAGTTACAAAGGCCTGTCGTGGTACAGTGGCGCGATAGACTGTGGGTACGATCCCTACACGAGGAAATGAAATATTTGATACTTTTTATATAAATATTTAATACTCTCATTTCTTTGAGTATCTTAACCCTAGGTTCCAAAGTTCCCTCTGCCTACCCTGCCATGTGCGGTATATAGCGTGAAGCTGGGTCAGCAGTAAGTTACAGCTCGTGTTACAATAATAAAAACCCAAGAAACATTTTCTTAATATAATTTGCAATAGAAATCGTATACACGCCCAAACGTTGCAAGGCCTCCGCAGTCCAAAATAGCAAGTTTTCTATACCCGATTATTTATACAATTATTTTAAACGCTACATATGTATAAGTCTATATTAGGACATTGAGTGAGCATATCCGTCTATTAAAATTGATCAATATTATTTAACGTATTTACAAATACAAAGTTTCTTACATAATTATAGTAATATCCACATGTTGCTGTCCGGCCAGGCGCAGTTACTTTCACGCTCTATCACGCATTTTACAGGAAACGCGGAGAAAACGTAGTAAATATTCCGTTCTCCGCTTTCCATTCAAATTCGCGCATGGCAGGGTAGGCAGAGGGAACTTGGGAATCTAGTGTCGGGACTCTCCGTTCCCCACTTTTACTCTTATACGTTTTTATCGTCCCAACTAGTGATTATGCTATGCGCTTATGGTGAACGTTATGGTCAATTTGAAAATTCGAGCCATACTTTGCCAGAGCGGGAAATGTGCATAACTATTAAACATCCATTTTGCTTGCGATCAAATTATCTTGGCCTTTACGATTTCCTACTATTTAAAGGCGGAGTGCTAATATTACTCACTCACTGACTCACTCAGCTTCACGCTGTATCCCGCACATGGCAGGGTAGGCAGAAAGAGCTTGGGAATTTGTTGTTGTTGTTAGTGTTAACACACTCTGTTTCGTTATCCACTTTCCGTCGAAATTGAAGCATTGTTTTGAAAAAAAAAAGCATTTCCTCGAGTGTGGATCGAACCCACAACCTGTCGCTTACAGTCACACGCTTGTGACCCTGCGCCACGCATACGCCTCGTGTTAATATTAAGTTCTTAAATATAAACTTTTTGGTGATGACTTTATCACTGGTGATAGTGACTGTTGATCAGCTCCACTAGCAATGCAATACATTGCTACAAATAACATCAGTGTATGCAACATTGATTTGTTTATTGCTCATAATTAACAACATCTAATAATTTAACTTTCGTGGCGTACGCCGGGGATTGTTTAACAAACAGTAATGATATACATATATACTCTTTCTTTCGTAATATTTACTTTTTTATAGATTTATTTAATAATCAAATGATCATTCGTGATCATCAAATGATCATTCGTGACCATCACACATAGCAGAGTGGACAGAGGGAACTTGGGAACCTAATTTTAAGACATTCCGTTTCGTTCTCCACTAATACGTTACTTCTTCCTTTATTAATGTGGTATCTTATATATATTATATTGTTTTGTATTATTTTCTTTTTGGCTTTACAGTATATTTCATGTGCCTATATCAAGGGTAGGTCGGGATAAAATGTGTTAAGACACTCAGTTCTCCATTTTTGATTATTTATCGAAAGTTTACATTTTTAGTTGTCGAATGTATTAAATATAATATAAATAATGATAAACTATTGGCCTTTTTTTATATTTTATATCCTTCATAAAGAAGTCATTACAATAAACCTACTCACTCACTCAAGCAGAGGGAGCTTGGGAACCTAGTGTTAAGACACTCCGTTCCACTTCCGTTGCTCACTTTCCGCGGAATTTGAGGCATTGCGTGTTGAAAGGCGGAACTCAACGCCGCACTTTTTTGCCTTATTAACATACATTACAAAATATGCAGTGCTTACTTAAGTTTATCTATTCCATTCGCGTAATCAATGACTATGGTGTATTTCCCGTAACCTACAATCATGATTAATTTGGCAAAAAGTGAGAAACCGGAAGTTCTCAAATCGCAAATAAAGCAAAAAAGAAATAATAATAATCATAATAAAATTTATACAAAATGAGTGCTTATTCTTAAACTTAACTTCACGTTAATCCTAAAATTGATACGGAACCCGCAATGGGCGTCTCTCGCAAGTTTTTTTTCTTTATAATTAGTGATTATTTTATGCCAGAATGTTTTTTCTGTTAATAAACACTATGCTATGCCATTAATAAGTATTGCTTAAGAATTAATTATACATAATGAAATTTAATTATTAATATAATTGTCTTTACGTTTACAAATATTAAAAGGATATGTAAAAACAAATCTATATGAACAGAATATCATCAATTTATACGTGGATTTTTCAAGATTTCCTCAAATGGAGTTAATTACGTTAGTGATTAGACGCCGGAAGTGCATTGTTTGGAGGATATGAGCCATCAAGCATGAGTTATATGTACAATTGTACAGTAGAGTATTACTATAGTATCCTTGTACTATGTAAGTGCTAACTTTACATCCAACTGAATTTAAAACGTATAAATTTTTGAACGAAGCAGGATTTGAACCTGAGCCTCTTAGAAACCGTCCAAGCGCTCTGACCAACTAAGCCATTCGTACTCACCAAGCTACGTCGAAATTTTTTGCTATGTTTTTAAATTTAGTATTAATAGTAATATTTTCTCTTTCCTAAGTGTGGAATAACACTTAAAAAATAGTAAACATATTTAATTAATAGCAATCTCTCTTGCCAAATGATAATTCTAAAAAAAATGGCTTTGGGTAGGGGAAATTTGTAAAAATCGTCCCTACAGATATGCTAACAACATAAATAAGTTGTAACATGCGTATAAGAATTTCGACGTACTTTGTGAGAACGAATGGCTTAGTTGGTCAGAGCGCTTGGACGGTTTCCAAGAAGCGCGGGTTCAAATCCTACTTAGTTCAAATTTTTATACGTTTTAAATTTAGTATTTTACTTCCAACTGCCTATGAACGAGCTGAACTTAAAGTAATTAAAAATATGAACATCTTGGCGTCTCATCTTAATATTGACACAATATCGTACATTAGCGGGAACAGTTGATTAGCGGGAACTGACGCCGCGCTTTGCGATAAATAATTTTAAATCTGTCAAGCGCTGCCACTGCGCCACAACGACTATACATTTTATATGATTTTACTCAGCTTTACGCTGTATCCCAAACATGGCAGGGTAGGCAGAGGGAACTTGGGAACACAGTGTTAAGACACTCCGTTCCTCTCACGTTCCCCACTTTCCGGCAATTGCGTGTTGAGTGGCGGAACTCAACGCCGCATGTCTTGCCTAACTTTTATATAAACTTGCTAAAATAATTTCACGACTATCCATCGCTTCACTATCGTAGACAATGCGTTTTAATTACATTTACCTATAAAGTTAATTTAGTTTATTAGTTGCGGCCCTAATATGGTAATTTGTTCCGTTTCGATAGATCATCAAGTTTTGTTGCATCACTAGATGACGGAAATCGAACCCAGATCTTCCGCGACGAATTCGCGAAACCACTTTCAACGGAAAACGAATTGATATTTATTTTAATGGTTTAGTTCCACCGCTATGACTGTGAAATGTCATAACAAAATAATAAGAGCGGAAATTTTAAGAAACTACGCACTCTGCCTAATTTTCATATTTTAATGTGATTTTTTTATTTTTATTTTAGCCTTACGCTCTTTTCCGTTAGGAAGAGGGAACCTGGGAACCCAATGCGAAGAACTAGGAAGCTAATGTTCCCAATAAGCCCTTTTTGTTCCCCACTTTCTTCGAATTCTAGAGATATTGCCTGTTGAGTGATGGATCTCAACACCGCATTTTGCCTTATCAAAACGAGGAAATTTATATATCAAATATTTGATTTCACCATGTTGTCATCGAACTCCACACACCTGTCACGATAACAGTCGCACGTTTGTGCCAACTTATTTTCCTAAGCAATTTTTATTGATTGAATTTCTACGTTTCCAGTCACAAAGACTCTAATATTTAAAGAATTGCCGTTTTTAAGTAAACAGTGCAATTTTCTAATTAAATTGTAGAACAATATTAAGGTAGACTCCGGATTACTAGCGGAAGTACGCTCGGTGGTTCGCGACCCCGCCACGCCGATGTCCGCCAGTCACCGGGGTCACCCCAATTTCTATATGAAATTTGATGTCAAGTGACACAATTTGATAGTGTCTGTTGAAATGTCAGTTATATTCTTGCTTGATTAGATGGTAAAAGATATGATGTTGGTTTCCGGCAGCTTAAAAAAAAAGAAAGTGCAATGCTAAGAAACTTGTCACAAAATTAGGAATTACTTGAAAATTGGAAAAATAGAGTGCTTTGACTATACTCTATGTTCTTTCTGACTAGTCTGTTATGTGTGGATAACAGCCTTCAGCTATTTTTTTTAGCTTCACGCTGTATCCCGAACAAGGCTGGGTAGGCAGAGGGAACCCGGGAACCTAGTGTCAGACACTCCGTTCCACTTCCGTTCCCCACTTTCTGCCGATTTTTTTGAGGCATTGTGTGTTGAGTGGCGGGACTCAACGCCGCGCTTTGCCTTATTACCAAAGCGAAGAAATGAAAACATTAAATATTTAAATTGAAAATATTAAATATTTCATTTCCTCAACTGGGGATCGAACCCAGAACCTGTCGGTTACAGGCAACGCTCGTACCGCTGCGCCACGACAGGCCTTGTAGCTATTACTAAGTAAAGTCTAGAATTCGGCGGAAAGTGAGCGAAGGAAGTGTCTCAATGGGAACGGAGAATCTTAATGTATGTGCCCAGGTTCCCTCTGCTTACCATGCTGTATGCGGTATACAGGTGAAGCTAGCTACAAAGTAAATCGTATTCGTATATACTATATTCGAATTATACAAATCACACATTATTTTTACAAACATTCACATTAATTTATATCTTAATATGAAAATTACTTTTTTAGAAAAAGTATAAAAAAAATAACGTTGAGGTATATAAACCCGCGCCTATCAGTCGCTAAACCCTTACCACTAAGTCATACGTACTCATCTAGCTATATCAATATCACTCACTATACTCTATGTTGATATCACAACTTATTTAAGTTGTTAGCATCTCTGTACGGAGAGTTTTACAAATTTCCGCTACACAAAGATAGAAAACAGGACGCCATTTAATAAATATGTAATATATTTTTTATGTTTCATTTTACACTTACGAAAAAAAAATACTTTTTTTAGAAAACTTTTAAAAAGCTTTCTATAAAAGTAATCATATACTTGCAAGATTATCACGTCCATCGAAGTAAAAAATTACAGCACTTGATAACTAGATCGGAAGTGTCGACGGTGATTGGATCATTACACAGACAATGGTCGGTTGAAAGTGATAGTTTAATTTCACTAACAAAAATCCAATTTCATTTTCACTTAATTTCTATTCTATAATCTATCATATTTATTATTTTTTTTAATCAAAGAATTGCAGGTAAAGGTTGCAGAAACTTCTTTTTGTTCTAACCTCCTACGCAAAAAGAAGTTATAAGTTTCACCTGTCTGACTGTCTGTAGCACCGTTGCTTTTGAATAAAGGAATTTCAGTGCAGCTTTTTTAATCGTGGTGGTTTTCAGTTGTTTCATGAAAAACGGATTGGTGGTTAAAAAGCTACAAGCACTTTGCAAGAGCTTTTTTGAGTCGGATTTTTTTAAATTTTTAACTTTTATTTGCTTGATGCAATGTATTCATACTGAAATAATATGCAGTTGTGTATAACACATAGTATATTCTGTAGTTCTCTCGTCTAGACTTTCGTAAGTCAATTTGAAACAGTAGTTTCCGAGATTATCGCGCTTAACCATACAAACCATTTAGCTTTATATTACTATTATTATAGAATAAAGTGGGGGAACGGAACGGAGTGTCCTAACACTAGGGTTCTAAGTTCCCTCTGCCTACCCTGCCATGTGCGGGATACAGCGGGAAGCTGACAGAGATTATAGAATATAGATTTTCCATTACTAATTTTTTTTATGTCAAACATTACTTTAATTATTGTTGCTAAAATTACTTCATTAAAAACCTGCAACGAATTTTTATTCTATAATTAATACTATTATATATATTTCATACAGACATACATAGCTTCACGCTGTATCCAATGGCAGAATAGGCAGAGAGAATTTGGGAACCTAGTTTTTAAGCGCCGTTAATTCCGCGCTTTGTCTTATTATTATTGTATATCATATAGTTCATTATAAAGCTTTAATAATATTTATTATGATAAATAAATTAAAAAAAAAAAGTATAACGAGTTCAAATTAATGGGTCTAGTTACGCTAGCATAATTTCATAATTCATCGACAGACCGTGCTCAGTGCTATCATATTTTTTTTCTACTGCCCAAGTGGAATAAAGAAATTATTATTAGAGTGATTCAAAAGGAAGGTTTTTATGTATAACTAGCTGACTTGGCAAACGTTGTTTTGTCACAAAAAGGGAAACATGTTAAGTTTGTTCAACCCTTATCACTTGGGGGTTTGAAAAATATTATCATTGAAATCGAATGATGTGAAGGACAATATTGTTTTAAATTGAATACTTGTGATGAATAACGTATTTATTTGGATAAGAAATTGCTTATAAAAACACCTTCGCAAATAATACTTTGTTGTAGAATAAATTTGGTTAGCATGAAAAGCTAACCACATAAGATAGACATATACTGTCGCGGACTATTTTTTCTTAGAACTTTTGAAGGAGAACAATTCTGTCATATATGATTTTTGCAAAACTTTAACCGTTTACGCAACGCACGCAGCGGAAACTTTCAATTTGGAAGAAATCCCCCGATTTTGAAACATTCTGATTTGGTGCTCGGGTCATATTGGTTAGCATGATGATTTTTTTTTTAGCTTCACACTGTATCCCGCACGAGGCAGGGTAGGCAGAGGGAACCCGGGAACCTAGTGTTAAGGCACCCCCGCTCCACTTCCGTTCCCCACTTTCTGGTCAATGGTCGGTTGAAAGTGATAGTTTAATTTCACTAACAAAAATCCAATTTCATTTTCACTTAATCTCTATTCTATAATCTATCATATTTATTATTTTTTTAATCAAAGAGTTTCAGGGAAAGATTGCAGAAACTTCTTTTTGTTCTAACCTCCTATGCTTTGTCCTGTCTGACTGTCTGTAGCACCGTAGCTTTTAAATAAAGGAATTTCAGTGCAGCTTTTTTAATCGTGATGGTTTTCAGTTGTTTCATGAAAAACGGATTGGTGGTTAAAAAGCTACAAGCTCTTTGCAAGAGCTTTTTTGAGTCGGATTTTTTTTAATTTTTAACTTTTATGTCTTCGTCAATGTATTCATACTGAAATAATATGCAGTTGTGTATAACACATAGTATATTCAGTAGTTCTCTCGTCTAGACTTTCGTAAGTCAATTTGAAACAGTAGTTTCCGAGATTATCGCGCTTAACCATACAAACCATTTAGCTTTATATTA
The DNA here is from genome assembly GCA_018249855.1 of Eueides tales michaeli. Classification (NCBI taxonomy): domain Eukaryota; kingdom Metazoa; phylum Arthropoda; class Insecta; order Lepidoptera; family Nymphalidae; genus Eueides; species Eueides tales. Next base: position 15,485 of record DWMZ01000723.1, read on the forward strand.
CTATTATTATAGAATAAAGTGGGGGGATGGAACGGAGTGTCTTAACACTAAGGTTCCAAGTTCTCTCTGCCTACCCTGCCATGTGCGGGATACAGCGGGAAGCTGACAGAGATTATAGAATAAAGATTTTGCATTACTCATTTTTTTATGTCAAACATTACTTTAATTATTGTTGCTAAAATTATTTCATTAAAACCTGCAACGAACTTTTATTCTATAATTAATACTATTATATATATTTCATACAGACATACATAGCTTCACTCTGTATCCAATGGCAGAATAGGCAGAGAGAATTTGGGAACCTAGTTAAATTCCGCGCTTTGCCTTATTATTATTGTATATCATATAGTTCATTATAAAGCTTTAATAGTATTTATTATGATAAATAAATTAAAAAAAAAAGTATAACGAGTTCAAATTAATGGTTCTAGTTACGCTAACATAATTTCATAATTCACCGACAAACCGTGCTCAGTGCTATCATATTTTTTTTCTACTGCCAAAGTGGACTAAAGAAATTATTATTAGAGTGATTCAAAAGCAAGGTTTTTATGTACATATAACTAGCTGACTTGGCAAACGTTGTTTTGTCACAAAAAGGGAAACATGTTAAGTTTGTTCAACCCTTATCACTTGGGGGTTTGAAAAATATTATCATTGAAATCGAATGATGTGAAGGACAATATTGTTTTAAATTGAATACTTGTGATGAATAACGTATTTATTTGGATAAGACATTGTTTATAAAAACACCTTCGCAAATAATGCTTTGTTGTAGAACAAATTTGGTCAGCATGAAAAGCTAACCATAAAAGATAGACATATACTGTCGCGGACTTTTTTTTCTTAAAACTTTTAAAGAAGAACAATTCTGTCATATATGATTTTTGCGAAACTTTAACCGTTTACTCAACGCACGTATCGGAAACTCTCAATTAGGAAGAAATCCCCCGATTTTGAAATGTTCTTATTTGGTGCTCCGGTCATATTGGTTAGCATGATGATTTTTTTTTAGCTTCACACTGTATGCCGCACGAGGCAGGGTAGACAGAGGTAACCCGGGAACCTAGTGTTAAGACACTCCCGTTCCACGTCCGTTCCCCACTTTCCGCCGAATTTGACGCATTGCGTATTGAGTGGCGGATCTCAACGCCGCGTTTTGCCTTATTACAAGAGCGAAGAAATGAAACATTAAATATTTAAATTGGAAATATTAAATATTTCATTTCCTCGAGTGGGGCTCGAACCCAGAGCCTGTCGGTTACAGTCACACGTTTGTGCGCTGCGCCACGACAGGCCTCAAGCGTGATGATATATAGCCTAATAGCCTTACACAATAAATGGGCTATCTAACACTGAAAGAATTTTTCAAATCGGACAAGTAGTTCCTGAGATTAGCGCGTTCAAGCGAAGCAAACAAACAAACGAACTCATCAGCTTTATAATATTATTATAGATACATGATTAAATACTAGTATTATGTACTTTAAGTTCATTATATTTTTGATCGAGAGATAAAATTTGAAGTGCCTGAACTATTATTGCGGAAGACCTCTTCTGGTTAAGAGATTCGTGATGAATCAACTTTATAAAACTAGTAAAGCCCTTCTTTTTCTTTGAAATAGTACAATGTTTTTTATGTATAAACCGTTTAAAATTAAACAAACACGAAATATTAAGGAAAGGTTGCCAAAATTCTTTTTTGACGCAAAAATACTGTACGTTGAATTAGTCTGGCTATCTGTATGTCTGTCTGTAGTTCCATAGCTCTGGATGATGTGTTGCTCCTCGGTTTGAGTGCGCTTTTTTAATGGAAAGCCTTGTGCATCGCGGTGGCTCATGAAAATCGTATATCAGGTAGAATTATAAGCGTTTCTCTATGATGTAGTGATTTATGGCACGAAATTTTGTTTTAATTTTGTATACAGCTTGTATCTTATACGCATATGTACATTTTATTATATAACTGACATTAAAAAAAACTTCGAAGTAACTACTATGTTATCTAAGTATACTTGTTAAATTTGAAACTAAGCGATTGACTGATTCCTATATATTCTATTTTTTTAATCGTTGGTTAGTCATTGATGTCCAGTATCTACTATTGGCGGTTATACCTCATAAACGAAACGCCATTTTGAATTTGAAATCCACCGGAAGTTGCGAGGGGGGTTTATGATAGCATCGTCCGGCGACCGACCTGTCTACGCACCTGCTTCTGATAGAATATTTGAATATAGTTTACTTTATTTTACGAATTAAATTACCAAAAAAACTGATTAATCTCTATGTAAAACAAGATCTTCGCTTTGGTAATAAGGCAAGGCGTGGCAGTTAGTTCCGCCACTCAACACGGAGTGCGCGACGGAAAGTGGCTAACGGAATGGAGTGCCTAAACACTAGGTTTCCATGATCACTTTTCCTTCCAGGCATTTGTGGGATACAACGTGAAGCTAAGTAGAGTAGAGTAGGCTAGCTGGATAAGCATTGATTAGCGATTATCATTATATTGCGTGCGTTTTATCCAAAATAATGACATATTATATACGTCTAATATTTACAGTGTTTAGAGGGGCCTACCATCCTTCATGGAAATCATTATTTAGATTACAATCTACTGAAAATACTTTATGAAATTTAAAGTCAAAATTACTATTAATAAGCTCACTATTTTGTTATTTTTCAAAATTTTTGGGTTAATTGTGAAGAATGAACTTTTTTATTTTTACTATAAAAGGATAAGGGTCCTTTGGACTCCTCCTCTTCATGAAAAACTTGGTGTTCATAAATTTAAAATCCAGTAGACGTAGTCTCTAAAAGACCTAGAGACCAAGTCTCTAAAATATTACTGAATCACCCAATAATATTCAAAAACTCAAAAATTATAAGTCAAACGTTTAATCACGTGGCACGTAATCAATTTTCTTTTAAAATTATTTGTTTGTTTATATTAAATTATTTGCCTAAAATGTACAGGAACTACGCCCACACCGGCGCTAGCTGCTATAGCTCTCTCCATTCGTTCCCGGGGTGAGTCTATATAGCGTGTCTGTCACTTAGACACTGTAGTGTTCCTACGTATAATTGCATGATCACTATCACGATCACTATCACACTCTAGCCATCACTATATATTACCACTGATGTATAATGTTAGTGTATGTCAATATCACCGATTTTGGTTTTTTTTTTATTTTTATACATTTTTTACACTATGTCCTTAGTTTTACAATCACAAATGTTTTGATATAGAATTTTAGATATAAAAGAGACGGCTGTGGCTTTAATTCTCAAGGGAAATTAATTATTTCCCTTTTTTCAACCTGACCAGAAAACATGGCGCAGCGTCGTCATACAAGCTTTTCTCTATGTAGCCTTTTATTCAGGTTTCAATGTGAAGTAAAAAATATTTGATTTTAGTTTTACAATATCTTACGATATACACGAATGTGCGTTAAAGTTGGCCCGAGAGAATACTAATACATCAATAGTGACAATTCGGCGTTAAACTCTGCCGCAGTTGCTTATATCTGAAGCAACATGAATTATCGGAAAGTAGATTCCTTTTTTTTTCAGCTTCACGCTGTATTCCGCACATGGCAAGGTAGGCAGAGGAAACTTGGGAACCTAGCGTCACTTAATTCCAGTTTCGTTCCCCACTTTCCGCCGAATTAGAGGCATTGCGTGTCGAGTGGCGGAACTCAACGCCGCGCTTTGCCTTGTTACCAGAGCGAAGAAACGATTTTACCTACGTTAAATATTTAAATTGAATATTATATTTTATTAATAAAACGTTAAATATTTCATTTCCACGAGTGGAGATCGAACCCACAACCTATCGGCTACAGTAACACGATTGAGCCGATGCGCCACGACAGGCATAACATATACATAACTTTAAAAAATCAATAATTTTAAATTCTTCGGTCATAATATATAAGTAAGTTGCTATAAGTAGCTTTCACATTGATCTTGGCGTGCGAACAAAATTAAACATCATAAATGGCCCCTCTCGCCTCCATAGGTCACGGGAAAGTAAATCACCACGATTACTATAATAATACTGAATCAACTGCGATTTGCTCTGAACTTTCTTGTTTGAAATATTTAACCGCAGTAAACTATGTAATTTGTCTCATTTTAATTCAATTATTCTAGAGTCTACTTACTATACTTGAACTTTGGTAGGTGTGAGAAAGTGAATGATAAGATAAGAGCTAAGACATTGTGATAGAGGTCTACTGTAAACAGTCAATACGCAATATCTCTAGAATCCGGCGAAAAGTACAAACATGCAGGTGTTAATGAGAACGGAGGAAACACTAGTATCAAATTCAAAGTAGAATATTTTTCAAAATAAGATATTACATACTTCAATCTTGAAGTCAAAAAATTTATCACCGGTTCACTAAAGTTACTTGGTACTTTCTGCCTTTATTTAGACGAAAAGCGATTAATACTACATTTTAAATAATTTCTTTTTCAAGAAAAGTAACATGCTTAATTTTTTAAACGTTC
>DWMZ01000724.1:0-20002 GCA_018249855.1 Eueides tales michaeli
ATATATATATATATATATATATATATATATATATATATATATATATATATATATATATATATATATATATATATATATATATATATATATATATATATATATATATATATGCAGGTATATATATTATTCAATTATTTTTATTTCCTATCACAAAATAAATAGTTTTTATTTAAATAATTAGTTAACTAAAAAAACATTATTTTACTGTGAAAAATATTTATCTCAATAATTCAGCCTGAAATTATTGACATTTCTATTCAAAATATTTTCAAATAAAAAAAGATAGGAAGTCATTTTAGGTACATAAAATGTAGCAGTGATCTCCATCACTAATCATGCAATTCCCAAAATTTTGGCGGAGAGCACAGAAAGACGTGTCTCTGTAAACTATATTATCTATGGTTACACTGTTATATGCGACATTTTCTTATAACTCGATGCTGGGTCTCATGGAAGGGTAGCGTAATCATAATACGTTACGTTGAAATAAACATAATGACTAATTAATTATATACAAAAATATTCCCATTATTTCAAAATTTATCGACATTGAGAAGTTAGTATTAAAAATACTAAAGTATAAACTATCCACAGTATAGACACTATGTAGACAAATTAGTGCGAATCGGCAACGGACATAAATATCTCACTATTCGACCAACTGTATTCTTATATAGGTACTGTTTATTTTGATAATTTAACTGTTAAATGACACAAGCACAAAAAAATCAAGCTTTGAAATAAAATAAATTCTCCGATTTTGCCTACAGTACATGGCTGCCACAGACTACTAGTGGACTTGGCTATACCAGCGGTTGTGCTATCGGCAGGAGCCCCCCCGGATGCTCGCCACACACTTTACCGCATCAAACGTCCCCTGTGAACCCATTCTCCACCCATCAAATACAGGGACAAGTACGTATGGTTTTATATACTATGTAGCGTATAGTTAATTCTTGCGTAGTGCTTTTTTTGAAATTCTAAATTATTTTGATATTATTTGTATTAACATCCTTATTATTAAGAGTAGTTAGGAAGAACTAACTATACAAAGATAGTAGAAGAAGAATAAATTTTAAAGATAGTAGAAAAGCAGCCTGTGCACATGCACGTTATTTAGCACTACTGAAGAAACATTAGCATTCTTCAAAATTATGAATCAAAATATTTATTTGGTTTAGAAATGGTTTTTAACTGTTCAATTTTTATAAGTTTAAATTCTTCGTCGTGATTTGCTTGTGTATTTTTAGTAATGATTAGCCATGTGGTTAGAGCAAACTACTTTCAGATAATTATGTAACTCATGAGAGACTTCTATTAAAAATCCGTGACAAGAGTAATACTACTGTTGGCATTAGAAATAAAACATATAATATATAGATACACGTCGTGGACATAGCATACTATCTTATCTTCAAAATATTAAAAAATACAAATTCGACTTGAATAAATATTTATAAATATATAAATTAGATTACTTAATTAATATATTAGCCTTTATAAATTTATTAGCTTTTAATATATTAGAGACTAGGCGCAGTGACGAAATACGAAAAACGATAGCAGATGGTAGAGGCTGGAGGTGAAGACTTCCAGACCTTTGCAGGACGTACTTTCGCTGCTGGCTCCTTTCAGAGGACCTAGCAGTTGATGCAAACATACTGATAATGTTAACAATATAACTTTAATAACTACTATGTATGTTTTCAAAAAAGACAATATATTTTGAACAATTCCATATATTTCACTATAGGACTTGAATGTGTGACTTTTGACAAGTAAAGAAACAATGCGAAAAATTACGACATATTGTTGCCACCGTAGAAAACGACACTGCAATGTGCACACGCATATTATTTTTATAGGTCCGTAGCCGTAATCATGAGATTAAACTTTTACTAGCGTATCAACAGGCCGTAAACCGCTCTATTGCAAATTGCTGCAATCATAACTACGACAAATTCTGATTTTGTGATATGACATTATTACATTTGTTTTTGTAATTAAAAAAAAATGTTAAAGATTATTTCTTTGTCTTTGTTCGATTAAGAATGTGAATCGAATTTCCCGTTAAAATTGTACTAGGACATTCTTTTATAAATAATTTATTAATTTATTTTATTCTTTTATAATCTGTTAGACGTATCTTTCTAAATATTACTTTTTTTAATGTATTACAGTAAATCAAGAAATTCTATCTCTAAATAAGCTTCTAACAAAAAAAAATAGAAGACAGAGATTTAGGTTATACCTTTATTTATTATCATAAACTTATTGAAAGGCAACATATTTTATAAAAGCTTCACATTTTTTTTATAATGAGATTAACCTAACTTTTCCTCTTAGGTGGTCAGTAATCTATATAAGGATATATATCTGCGTTCGTTACGGTACGTTCTTTTTAATTTGAGTTACACTTTTGTTAGTAATGAAAACTCATGGCGTGATTTATGTTAGCACTATAGAGTACATTAATGTCTATATTTTATAATCTACATTTGCTTTTAATGTTACAATGAAAAGAACAATAAGAAGAATTTATTAATAATTTTATTAACTACATCATTAGCGATCCGAAAGCGGCTTCGCGCGCTTGTATTACATACTTTATTTATTAACCTCAATTACGTTCTAGCTCTAATAACATTATCACTTTTAAGACAATATCTTTACATTGAAAATTAAAATTTCAACTTAATGAATATAAAAATTGTAGCTATTTTTTCAAACTAAATATTTTAATTTGAAGTAACTTTTTTATTTATTTTCTGATATAAATAAAACAAACACTAAATGCCAAAATAAATCTGGTTAGCCGTTTCCGAGATTAGTGAGTACAAACGCACTGATAAATGTACAATAAATTAAAAAAATCACTATTTTGGGCCCATTAATAAATATTAATAAACGTCCTCTATAAGATTTTTAAATATATCTTTCATGTAAGGACAACGATCAGTTGAAGTTTTATTCGAACTATAAAAGTAAATAAAATTGATATTTGCTTCAACAATTATCACAGGCTTATAATTTATAAGGATTTAGGAATGTTACGCAGAGATTGAATACGTCCTAAGTATCTGGCGATGACTTGAAAAATAGCTTGCAAAAATATGCATCCAAATTATATATTCCCCTGATCATACTTTCCAGTGTTGGGTGAAATAAGGAGAAACTTTTAAGTTTTACAAAATAGCACAGGTTCTTGGCTTAATATAGCTGGCCAATAAAAATTTTAAAATATGTAGTTATAAAAGAAGCTATATCTTAGCTACTAAATGCTTAATACGTTTGTGCACACTAGTCAAAGTTTTCTATATTTTTGTATAGTTTTTCACCAACCTGTGGAATGGCCTACCGGCGTTAGTGTTTCCTAGTAGATACCTTCAAAAAGCGCCTCGTAGCTCCGGCTGTCAACGCACCTGTCTTTATACAGGGCTGGGAGTGGCTGTATCACTTACGATCACCCGGTGACCCGTACGTTCAATTGCCTTGTCTTTTCTATAAATAAAATATTGTCAACTTCTAGTAAAAAATTACGTAATCAACGGTATAGTAATATTTAGTATTTAAAAAGAAATATAAAGTAAATAAATATTTTAAATGTACAGTTGTTGCCTATAGTTTACAATTATTAGCAATATACCCTATCTACAACAGTTGTGTAGTGCTTATCTATTATTGTTCATATTGTGAATTGATTTTTGAAATTAAATTAAGTTTTAAAACAATATTTTAAGGTTTAATTTCTACAGCTATACATAAATTTGATGATTATCATTCTTATTTGAATATAAAGGAGTAAAATTCTATAAGAACTAAAAACTCAAATCGATAGCATTTAACATCTGTATATTAATAAATGAAGCTAAAACTTTATATCCTTTTATACTTTATGTAAGAAGTATAAAATTTTTAGTTTATATAATATATATAAATATTAAATTGATATGACACGAAACTATCAGATAACGGAAATAAATAATCTGCTAAATCGGTTAGCCGAATCCGATATAAAATTATTACGGATAATGTCGAATGAAAGTGGAATCTAAATAAAATATTTTCGCAGGTTTTTCAGGACACACTAACACTTACGAAGTAGTAACACGATTCAAGGTACTTCTACACAAAAATGACAGTAAAGATCACAAGCTCTCAACGAAAAATTCTTTACAAAACACGTTCCGATCCATACGCAAACCGTAATCGAAATTATGTGAAACTAATGAAAATTCTAAAATAATTTTGAATCCTTATCCGAGAAGGGGTAGTTAGTGTCGAAGAAACTTGGGGTAACATAGCTTTAGGCCAAAACACCGTTTTGCCTTGTATAGAGCCCTGGTTCGGCCTAATATGGAGTACTGTTCTCATCTCTGAGATGGGCTATTTGATCGCATAGAACCCTTCGAATCATTAGAATGTCTTACCTGCAGCAGCCTTAAAGGTTGGCAGGACACCTGTAGCTCCTCTGGTGTTACACCGCACTTTAAAACCTTCAAATTTATAGCTACGGTAACGTAAATACTATCAAAGTGCCTATAACATTTACTATATTAAAATTTAATTCCGAAAGTAATAAAACTAATTTGTAATGGTATAAGCCAACACTACCCTTTTGTTATTTTATGTGGTAAGCTTTACGTGGTCTAAAATTTGTACATTTCAATTACGCAGATATTTAGTTTATTTCGTGTTACAAAGCCTCTAACAAAGATATTTTTTTAATATGAAAAAAACTGATTTGTTTTTATGTTAATTAAATTTACGCTAAACTTGTCTATAGTGTGCAGTGCAAATACAATCGTTAAGAAAGTGTGATATAATTTGTTACAATACAATTATACAATTAAATATTTTTCTAATACTTAAGTACTTCCAATAGTACTTCCAGTCATTACTTGTTGTCATACATTAGAGTTGCCTGAAATTGTATGCCTGCAGATTTCTATAAATTGGACCTTACCAAATAAAAACAAAGCAAAAAATACAACAAGTACGATGCTTGAATAAATTGAACTAACGTTTCTATGACACATTGTTAAACATTTAAAAATTCATCTCCATAATTGTCGCATATTTTGTATAATATTTTAAATTATTATCACAAATAGTATCATGACATAAGCCAATGTGCGAAATATATCTATATACATAGTAATATAAGATTTTGTTCCAGCTCCAAACCCAATTACAATCGATGCAACCAATGTCGATGAATGCATATAATATCAACGTTCCCAATTTAGGTAAGTACTTCTATACAATTCGTTATTGCCATAAAAATATATATTTTCCTATAACATTTACCATTTTCACTATTTTCAAAGTGTTATTCCACACTTAGGAAAGAAAAAATAGTAAATTTAAAAAGGTAAACATTTGGACGAAGCAGGATTTGGACCTGCGCCTCTTGAAAACCGTTCAAGCGCTCTGACCAATAAGCCATCCATAAGCCATGGCTTCTTCGTTTTCAAGAGGCGCAGGTTCAAATCCTGCTTCGTCCAAATTTTTATACGTTTTTAAATTTAGTAACATTTACCATTTTTTGTGATTCTATGTAATAGTTGTAAGTTCGATTCTCAGTCGAAAATATGTACATGTTTATTTTTTATTTTTTCATCTAGCGTAAAGAAACGTAGTCGTATAATATTGAGCAATCCATTTTCCATTTTTCATTGATAAAAAGGAGGAACATGACGACGCGTTTTAATTTACTTGCGTTGAGAAAATTTAAAATTAAATTAATCTATTCCCTCGAGTAGGCATCGAATTCAAACTTATCACAGAGCGTCAGAAACTGTTTCACTACGACCTGATAGACTTAAATGAAAGTATGTACAGAGTTTAATTACCACCACCCGTATTTTTTTTAAATCACAGTTTTGTAGTAATAAACATTCATCGAAATAATGATAAATAAAATGAAAGTTAATAAACATTCATCGAAATATTGAGAAATAAAATGAAAGTTAAGTTTCAATTTTGATAATGTAAATACATTATTTTACATTTTCAATACTACTAGGTAGTTTTCGTAGAAGTGATTTCTTAAAATGTAGTTTTTAATTTTAAATGAATGTTTGTTTAGATGCATTGGGAGATTTTTTTTTTCAGATTATTTTATTGATTGATTGACGAGGGACAAATAACAATCTTTAAATTAGGATTTTTTTTGAATACCAAATTTCGGCCACCTTGCAAATAGTATAACATTTAACAAAGTAAAGTTGTAACGTAATGTGATAAATTTATTTAAATATGAAATACAAATTATTTATGTTTAATATGAATTGCATTTAATAATAATAAAAATAATATTGATCACATATTTTAAAATCAATTATTATATATTTATTTATTTGTATTCTTTTTTCTTTTCTTTTATTCATTTATTTTTGGAAGGTTGAATAATAGGAAGAAGGAAAATGGAATATAGAAAAATAGTCCCTTGCCGATATATATCAATATATGTATTATAATGATGTACAAAATCAGCAATAGCTCAGATAAGCTCAAAAACGGAATTTATAGGGTCACTTTGTTGTCCATTTGTCAAGACCACTTATCTCAAGATCGCGTGGATGTATCAATTTGAAATTAATATCAAATATCTCGGTACGTTGGAGTGAGCCTGACAGACGGAGAGATCGCATAAGTAGTCCGATATTTTGTTTAAATTATTGGATTTTTAAATACCAGTATAAAGTATAGTATTTATTTTCAGATGGTTCATCCAGTCCGAGTTCGGGATATGCAGCAACAGGTGGCTTCTCGCCGGGCCGTCATCACGATATAGTGACTTCATCGGACGCGCCAGTGTCCCGATTCGCTTTCTGGCCTGAAGGTAGTGTGATTTTTTTCATATAAATATAGAAAATATTTTTTATAATATTATGATAATCTATTAATTGATTAAGATTGAAATATTGACTTATAAAATGCTAAATATTTATCGTGACAATTTAAGTTAAACTTACTCTTTAATTTACGGAAGTATTTGAGAATTTTTAGTGTATTTGTTGTTTTTAATTTTTTTTTGTTTCATTTATTTTTTTAATACACCTACCTAAAATGTGCCGTGCAGGTAAAATTGTTAGACCGGGTAGGTACCCGGGTAGGTAATACAATATGTGTCTACAGGTGTAGACACATATTGTATTTTAAAATAGTTTTTGAATTAAGACTTCTTCTCGTATCTACCAACTTTAACATATCACCTAAGTGAAACCTAAATACTTCAGCATTTCTTTAAAAAATATCATTCATATATGACTTACTTAATTTAATCATAGAAATGAACAATAATTTCAAGATCTATTTATTTCTATTCGGCCTTTCAGAAGTGACAATTTGTGCTACTACTAGCGCCACCCAATTCGCGAGATTTCTAGTTACAAATTGAAACTACTGGTGCCATCTATTGCAAGTTGTATTTGAATTGACTAAAGTTAGTGCGGTGAAAAACAATATGGCTGAAAAAACAAAAGAGGGCGTGAAAAATGGTAGGCTAACTCGAAAATTTAATAGCTGTGTAGATGGCGATAGATGAAAGGCTTTGATTTTATATTCATGCGTAACACTTGGCGTTCAACGTTCACTACACTTCAAACCGCACCGGGTTCAAATATCACTGCGTTAAATTTTAATACGTTGTCTATATAAGTACTTTTTCTTAAGTTTGGATTAAAAATAGTTAAAATGTTCATAAATTAGTTAAACAACATTTATTAGAGGTGTATCGAAAATATTATGTATAATTACCTCTAAGTTGTCACCAAGGAGTGAAAAAAGGGGAGTGAAAGCAAGTGTCCGAATGTAAATTGCCTTCTATATGCTATACTTAGATGATGCAGCGATTCGTCCGTGGCTTCGCCCGCTTGGATTACACTACTTTCTATTTGTTTTACTTATCTTGATTACTTTTATGTTCAAATAGCATTATCACTTTTAAGACAATATTTATATAAAAACTAAAATTTCACCCAAATTAATAAATATTTTGTAACAATTTGAACTGACAATTTGAACTGAAGGAAATAATAACTATTGTGGGAAAGTTGAAATATTACTGCATTAAATAAAAGTGAAAGACAGACAGATAAATAGACAAACAGAAAAACGGACGAACGGACCAATGGACAAAAAGACCAAATATAAAAGAAAACTATTTTGGGCCCTATTACATAAATAAACTACCCCTGCATTTTTTGTTTCAAACGTATGAATATACTATAGGTGTAAGTTATAATTATGACGTTAGTAGCTTATTATGAAATATTTTGAAAAATATTGTAAGAAATTAAAATACGACGGGTATTTTAATTTCCTATATAATAAAAATAATCTTTAATACCTAATAATTGAGGCATGTCGTGGCGCAGTGGCACAAACTTGTGACTGACTATAAACGGATGGTTTATAGTCTCCCGCACGAGAGGTTGTGGGTTTGATTCCCACTCGAAGAAGTGAAATATTTAATATTTTCATATCTTCGCTCTGGCAACAATGCGTGGCGTTTAGTTTCGCCACTGCCTCTAATTCGGAAAGTGGGGAACCGTGTCTGAACAATAGGTTCTCAAGTTCTCTCTGCCTTATGCCGGATATAGTATGCTAATAAAAATATAAAATAAAGAGAGTCTAAGAAACAATAGTCAATATTAGCTCACTAAAACATAATACTTGCTCTAATAAAAATATGGTGTGCGAAATATGTAAATAAAAAAGTAACCAAGTCACATTTGTTTTCGAAATGCAATATTTAATGATCAAGGTGCGCCACGGGTACTACGTGATGTGCATACGGGGCACGGGCACTTCATTTAGGCTCATTCAACACCCTTATTGTCTTTATACTACCTATGTACGATTTCATCGACTACAATGTCAACTTGATTAACAGTGAATCTATATATTAACGCCGTCTGATATTTTACTTTTACTACATGTGTAACACATTGTTAAATTGTGTTTTATTCCAATAAATAGCCCTATTTATATATTTTTTACCTGACCTCAACGAGTTGCAATGGTCGAGTTGAAATGTCGAGCAAAGCGATTCAAGCTAGATGTACGTTCAATCTTCATTCGGAGTTATGATGTTATATAAATTATTTTTACTCTTCCTATAAGATGAGACAAAAAACCGTGTTAATTTTCGCTACTCAACCAGCAATGTCTGCCCCAATTCATGCCCTTAGTGGAGAACATAAAGCCTTATTCTTTTTGTCTAGCTCGGAAGGTATAAATATTATTTTTTGTTTCCATGCTTTTTCCTTACCGCAGGAAAGACACAAAAAAGCTACTTGTAAGATCCTCCGCTTTTTGTCTAAATGCAATTGCTCATTGAGTGGCGGAACACGTGACACTGTTTACAGTCAGACGCAGTATTTTAAATCTACGTTGCTTTTCTTAATTTGATAAGATCTTAATTAATATAAATAATAGATTTTACATTCTCGAATACCATTTTCTATATTATACAAACAGTAGTACTAGAGAATATTTTCTATTATTTTTTCCGCTCATATGTACATACGTATATCAAAATAAAGTACTAAAATTTAATAATCAAAATGTGTTATTGGAATCAGTGAGAAACACGATTATGATAATTGCTTTTAAATTTAACCACTATCAATTTTAATCCATGATATATAGGTATATTATTATATTGGAGGCCGTGGTGCTACATAGCATCTGTATGAGCTCGATTTCCATTCGGGGAACCCTTTTACGTTAGGCGCGATACCTACCACCACTCAACAAGCAGTATTTCGAAAAGTTAAAGGAAAATATAGTGTCTTCACATAGAGGCAACCTCTATTTGTGCTATGGTAAAAAAATATTATCCAAACGGATCCTAGTCAGTTTATACCAAGTTTTATAACAAGTATTATATATACAAGGTACGGACTAAACTTGGTATATACTGACTAGGATCCGTTTGTTTACATTTATATTTACAAGGTACGGACAAAATTCGACGTCGGAGTAAAGATCGAAGTCGCCATCACGGCGTCCGCAGCCAGATCCTGGCATATGATAGCCCCGAAAGGTGCTTGGTTGCTTGTGCTTAAGTGTAATATTTATTATCGTTATTTTTAGGTGGGTCACCGAGTCCTAATGCAGGATTTGTGTCAACAGGAAATTACTCACCTCCTCGACGACATGATTCCGTTACTTCATCTGATGCAGCTGGAAGGTTTTCCTTCTGGCCTGAGGGTAATATTAACTAAATTATTCCCAAGAATTGTAATATTAGTATTTAAAATAGTAAAGTACTATATAGAATAAATAACTAAAGTATAGAGCTTATCGTTAATTTCAGGATGTCATCGAGGCACACATAGTGTCGGCGTGCAAACTCGATGGTCGATGGGCTCGATTCCCAACCAGTTAATTATTTTTCTTTCTTCGGTCTGAAATTTGTGGTTTTTAGTTCTGCTTCCGAACAGGCGTTTTAATATCTCGTTTTCTGTGCCGTAATGGTATAAAAAAATTGCTAAATGATATAAAAAAATAGAAACAGTAAGAAATTGTTCAACTTGTCACTTAGATCAATTTATTAATACATTAATTGTATATAAATTTAACTTAATACTTTATTATGATTTACTGATTTATAATTTTCATTTCAGTTGGTGTGAAGGAAGAATCTTCATCCAGCATTCTATCCAATACTACGTCATACTCAAAATGCTTCATGTAAACTTACTGTCGATATTGTGGTTCAGCTTTTAGTAGATGTTTAAATGTAACGTTGTGGTGATAAATGTTAGAATTAAGCTTCATAAACAAATAGAGGAATGTGAATTTGTAAAATATCCCACCGATTATACTATCGGTTATATTTAAATCCTCGTTATTTAAAGTCTATGGGGCTGATCTAAACACTCTTCACAGATAAATCCTATTAAAAAACCTCCTCTTGGACGTAACTAGCAAATATGATATATGCCATAATCTATTGAAGAGCTATCATTGTTTATGTCGGTGTTGTTGTGTGTAAAAAATAAAAGTTACCGAGAACCCCATTGCTTGTATTGTAAGCCGGCAGTCTAGGAGAAAAACGATATGATAAATTAGACTTTTTGAAAGAAACAAAATGGAGACTGCTTGTACATTAGACTTTACATGTTTAAAAGAATTGCTTTTTAAGCGAGAATGGGGTACAGGGTCACTTAGTAATAGTAAATTTTTTGAATAAATTTGTATGTCCAAAGTAGTGATTCAATCGGTGGTCATTTTGTCGTAAAATGTGATGTATATTCAATGGGACCCTTCTGAGCTTACACTATTTACTATTTTACTATGTTGTACCTTTTTGGATCTCTTCACTATGGTAAAGCATTCCTCATAATTTTCAGTAGAATAGTGTGTTTTTGTCAATTATGTAGGATGTTATATCAATTTCACTTTATAGATGTAAACTGAAAATATGTCTAGACGTTTGTAAATGATATATAAGTAAATTAAATTTCGGTCTAGCTTAGTTACTTTTTGTATATTATTTTTTCCAGTTACATTTGTTTTATTGTATAAGCTTGTTTTGATGTGATTACCATTATTTAATGTGGACTATAGATCGGTATTAGCTCAATTAAAACTTGAATTATTGTTGGAGCTAATATTGATGGTTAGAAAAATGGGAAGATATTTGAATTTTTATTATGAATTTAGTCTTACTGTGACAATAAAATTGAGTGGTTTTACTTTGGTGTTAGCGTAAGATAGTGATGTAAGTATGTGACTTTGTTGTTCGCTGTCAATTTTTTGTTCTACGTATATGATTATAATATGAATAAAAGTTATTGTAATTATTATTACGAGTATATATATAAATAAAACAATGAAGTAATTAATATAATTCAATTCAATAAATTCAATCAAATGTGAAGACCAGTTTAATTTATAACCTAGAAACTATGT
This sequence comes from Eueides tales michaeli, assembly GCA_018249855.1. Lineage (NCBI taxonomy): Eukaryota > Metazoa > Arthropoda > Insecta > Lepidoptera > Nymphalidae > Eueides > Eueides tales. Next base: position 11,932 of record DWMZ01000724.1, read on the forward strand.
ATATCTACACGGGCAGACGACAGGGGTATCGCGCTGAGAAATTATTTATTTTTATTTTTTCAATTAAGACAAAGTGAGTGAGTAAAGTGCCGAACTATATCACGACTGATCGTCTCCGTATTTTCAATACTTATTTTTGCTTAATGTTTTTTGCATGTTGTCTACCTTCAACTTGCAAAAACATTAAGTAAGAAAAAGTATTTCAATTCGGACAGACCTGTTAAATTTTATTTCAATATAAATGTGTTTTTTGATGATTGATTATTTCATCCATAACCACACTCTGAACCCTAAAAAACTAATAAACAGAATTATTTTCTTTATAGGAACTCAAATAAAAACAATTAATTGTTCTTTTAATTTTTTTTATTTGTACATCAATTTTACATTCAGAACTATTAAATTGCAATTGTTAAATGTTCATATTATTAAAGTTACACATAAGGCCCTGTGACCATAGACCAGAGGCGGTTGTCAATAATAAACACGTATGACATGAATGAATCCTGCTATTACAATATAATTAATATAAATTCATAAATTAAGATAGTTTTCTATTTTTGATTATATTTGTGTTCAGTTTAGTGTAATCTTGAATTATAATAGAACAATATCTGGTCCTGCGTTCTATAATTCAGACATATATACAATTATACCATTAATTCAGAGTATAAGTAAATAGAAAATGACATCCATTGACCACATTGAACTACAGATAATACATGTACAATTATTATTTATTTACATTTGGAGATGATACATGCTTAGCTTAGAATACAAAAAAGTTTTACAATACAATAGACATTACAGTAAATCATTAATTAGACAAGATATGTAGATAATAGGAAGTTTTGGTTTGTATAAATATACATATTGTTATAAAACAATCTTATAGCCGCGTTATTCACTTTTACTTTTATGGAAACTGTTATAAAAGTTCAGGTTCTTAATGGGTAAATTATTTTCTTTTGAAAATAGTATATATTTCTCCTTCACGTTAATTATATAGCATTGGGTAAAACGGGTTATATTTTTAAATGTTTTATATAATTTCAAATTTTTTACGTTTTTTGTATATAATTTTTAATATAAAATTTTTTTCTTCTTTACATGTTCATTAAATACACATTTATAATTGAGAATAGTACCAACATTAAGATTTACCTTTTGAATTCACAAACTTTTAATATATTTCTAATGGAGAGGAATTTTCGCGGATTATCATTAAATTTCTTTAAGACGGTTTTCATATTCGTCGAAAATAGCACCAATTTACCTTGTCTGACCATTTATTTACCTTAATCAATAAATAACCACAGAAAATCATGTATTATAATTTTGTTAGCCGATAAAAGAAGAAAAAGGTGGTAAGACGTGGTGGTATAATTAATATTTTAATAAAAAAAAGCTAAAATGACTGAGATCTTCTAAGTTCAAATTGTGTATCCATGAAACTACCTTACGACAACATCGACTTAACTAACATTTAAATTGACACAAATATATTTACCAATATAATAAGAACGGAAATACCGTAATCAAAATTTAAGGGTTACTTAAACCATTTCTTATCATACTGACAATGCTATACATGGTTTAATTATCTACAGGTCTATGTTGAAATTAGTTTAATATTTCGCAGTTTTTGGCAATGGAGAATAATAATGAGAAAACATTCTTCTAAAACTATATACTTATGTCATTATTCTAGGATAATATAATTAATGACATAACTGTGGAAAATAATACTTTAATTTAGGGAAATGTCCTTCTTAAAAGAGTTAGTAAAAAATGTTTATTCAAAATAATCTGTACAATATTCTGAATATTCTTAGATTTTTTTATTAATATAAACTCAGAACAAAGTCGCAATCTAATATAATCTAATAAGGAAGTTTAAAAAGTTTCCAACCATATATATGACCACATATGGTAAAATATCTGTTTCAACATAAATAAGACATTCAAAATGTCTTGTATGTTCTTTAATATTACAACATTACTTGCAAAAATCATCTTTATCTTCTGCACAATTCAATCACATAGAATCAGAAGATGATTATTTTCTTTAAGACAATTGAATTTAGAGCAACCCAAAAATATTAATTTATACAATTCAATATCGCTCTCTCTCGCCTCGTACTCGCATTGATTGGCTTCTTGGCTCCACCGTGACAGGAAGCAGATTACGAACATTTTCTGGAGTGAGAGAAGAACCACGCCCACGAATTAAACCTGATGACTTATCTTCGGAGTTAATCGCCGCATCGCCAGCTGGCTTATTTTTTTCTTGATTATTTAAGTGCCCAGCTCTAATTAAAGTACCTTTGGTAAATCTCTCAAGTTTTTCTGATATGTATTTGATTCTGAGAATAGTCATAAAATGTGTATAAGTATTATTAAAAGCCTTAAGATTAACTACGTATAAACGTGATTGGCTCATAATAAATAATAAAGAATAATTCGCTTTGCTAGGTCGGAATGTATTAGTCCGCAGCAAATTATTTCGCATAGCTAAAGTAATCACTAAATACTAAATACACTAAATACTTACGCAGAGTCAAGATTATCTAGTCTTTGCTTAAGACATTGATGTTCAGTACCCATTTCAGAGGCAAGGTTGTGCATGCGGACATCCACCATTTCATAGCTCCCCAGAAGATATTTTACCATATCATCCGAGCCCATGCGCGAGTTCTGAGCGTTTTGATAAAGAGTTTCGTCTAAAAGACCATCCTGGAAGAAAAAATCATAGAAACATAATTTTTAATGGATATTTAAATACTGTTATACTTATTATCACACCATATTTTTAATCAACTTTACCTTACGTAACAGCTGACAGCCACGTTCAGTTAAAGTTGTTCTTGCATCAGGATAATCTGCAAGTGCTTCCCATAGGTCCTTCTTAGCTAGACAGAATAAATCTGAGTACCCTAGAGCACGAACGTTAGCGGTACGCCTATTACCGGTACGATTACCAGCAATTTCTAAGACGCTAACCTCGCCGAAAACTGAACCAGCACTCAATGTAGCTAAAACTGTGTGACCATCATCAGCAACTACCTGTAGTCGTCCACGTTTAACAATATACATTTCCTTTCCAACATCCCCTTTCCGGCAAATGTAATCACCAGGGCTGAAGACTTGTAAACGCAGCTTCAATACTAAAGCTTCCAAAAGTCCAGGTTCACAATCCTGAAAAATTCTTACTTTTCGCAATGTATCTAAATGAACACGAATAGCAATTTCAGCTTTAAGTTTATCAGGTAATGATGATAAAACGTTTTCTTCATCTAGAGCGCCACTCTCTGCCCAAGTGTAAGCAAACCAACGGATAACCCTAGCTTCCAATTCACCACTGACCTTGCGAAAAGCCATATATTGTTTTACACCATCCATTTTATTTTGAAATTCCACTCGGGCTACATTCATATTTGAAATCATAGAACCTATATTACCGACAATAGTAGCAAAAATAAGAACACCAGCTAAAAAGTCGGCCACAACAAAGAGATATTCGGCATCTATTTCTGGCTGAGGGGTTTCACCGATTGTTGTTAGAGTTAAAGTAGACCAATAGAAACTGTATATATATTGATGAGCTAAAGTTTCATTACGAGATCCTGTTATGTTATATACCCAGTTGTCAGTTCCAAAGCCGATCGCGTAGCTGATAGCAAAGTACAGGCACGCATTCCAATGGATTAGCACCAAAATACCCATAACAACCTGAAATATGAGGTAATTGAATATAAATCCCAGTGTCTTTTGAGATGATGAATGGTTTTCCTAAATATAGCTGACCTTGCAAATTCTGAAAACGTTAGGAAAACTGGTGGCCGTTTCAGTACGATCGAACCACTCCCACATTCGAGGCAAGCGAAATAGTCGATTGAGTCGTACAATAACGGGGCATGGCAAACAGTCCTGGAACAAAGTCAATATTGACACTTTGCCTAATAACAAAGTTGAAGAATGTGTTTACATGGAATACTTAGCCATCCCATTCATCTTGATTTGTACATTTGTTAGTACTAAGTACTGTGACGTTAAAATACAAGTACAACTTACACTATAACTGCATTTTATACATTGTTTAAAGCTACAGGTATAATATATGTATTTGCTATTCCGTCTTTCTTAGATAGACAGAATAAATCTGAGTACCCGGTAAATACAAAACCTAACAAGAAAGAAGTGAGGCTCCACCAAACACAAGTTTTTCCATGATAGCTCAATATAACTTACAGCGCTACAAGATCCAGGAATCCACCAATAATAGGCCAAATCAGTAGGAAGTAATGATATTAAATCATAATGCCAAGCGTCCGACTTCAAATAATGAAGACGCAGCATCTTAGCTTCCTTCACCATAAGACCTTGTTCCAAATATCCTAGAAATAAAATTAGTCTGTTAAGATTTTTAGCCGAGTTTTTTTAGAAAAATGGAAAGTTTTAAATTTGTCTTTAAAATAAAGTCCATTCATTAATAATATTGTTCCATATTTTTTCAGATATAGACAAAATTTCACTGTTGCCTTTTTCGACTAACATGATTTATTTAATTATTTATGCTTTTAGGTCATGTGGACTATAAATTTAAACTTGTTCCTTTTTAAAAATACCCTTCTTATCTTTAAAAAATTATGTGTTAATGAAAAACTAATTTTAAAGTACACTTCGGAGGTAATGAAATAACAAAGAATGACATATAAAATTTTAAGTTGTGATAGACTTGTTGTTGTGTGTGCATAGAAATTAAAATGATGTTTTTTTTTTAAATTAAAGTACAGAATTTTTTAACTTTGTTTGTTTGTTTTAACAGTATTATGACGATAATCGAATCGGGTCTTCGATAGCAGGTCGATCCGTATTTGCGCGGGAAGTGAAGGCTGGGTGGGCTGTTTGTTCACGCTTTAGCAAAATTTGATGACGCAAGGCGCGGCACGCGTGGGTTGATTCCCCTTGCAAGTCATATTTATGCCTAAATATATGAGTTTTCTTACTGACAATAAGAAATGAAATATTGCAATTTTACTAGAAATAAGCTTATTTGGACGTTTTTCAGTTTAGTAAAAAATATATCAATTAAAATTCTAGTATTTGTTAAGATTATGCCTATAATATATTTCATTACGAAATTAAACAATTCTAATGTAAAATTTAGTAAAGAATGATATTATAGGAATAAACTTAGTACTTAACTATTGATAATAAGTATAAAAATGTGGCAAATTAAACTTGTTTGTAATGTGTACCATAAACCTAACATACTACACTACAGCTATTTCTATTTTTAGGTCCTTATCTGACTTCGCTTGCAGTTACTAAGTTAACTAAGTCTAAATTAACACATTTCGCAGACGCACGTCTTATATTTATAAACAAGCAACAATGATTTCAAAATGATATTTTCGATGGCCATACCTTCATGCATGTGAATAACAGTATCGATGACGTAGATCGCATCGCAGATATAGTCCAACAGATACCAAATCCAAGTTAACTTATCCATCTCCCAGAAAACTGCACGGCCAATAACAAACACCATGTTGTAAAGAATTGCCAGAGAAACAACGGCTAGCCACTGTTAAAAAATGATTCGATATGATTTATTACACAAGCGTCAATCTTGACAATGTTGAAAACCCATCACGAATACGACTCTATGTGAAATTCGATCAAAAAGTATGAGAATTTTCCAGCAATTTCCTGTACGCTTCATTATAAGAACAATTCGTAGGATTTAGTTTCGTGACGAAAAGTCTCTAAAAACTTTAAGACGTAACAAATATTTTATTTTTGTTGAGAAGACATAACAGCAGGTGCTCAGAAATTTTCACTTCTTTAAAAAGTCGTTAGGAATAAAATTATTTTAAAAACTGTAATAATAATAGAACACCGATTTAAAAAATATATATTAACTTGCAATCATATTTTTTTATTTTATGTGGCACCCATGTCAATCTTTAATATTGACTTCTAATACAAGATTAAACGTTTAATTGGAAGGCGCTCTCCACTATCTATCGGAATATGACAAGGCAATCCAAATTATGAAACAGTTTCTAACAGTGATCTATTTCAATTGCAAACCAAAATCCACAGAAATAGATGAACTTGTGTATATAGAGCCCCACGCCAGCTATGTTCGTTTATAACCTGGAAAACTCTGTAAATAAATAGCTTTAGTAAAGGCAGATATAAATTGGAAATCGCACAAATTGCAATCTGTATAACAGATGTAAAAGTAGTTTAAATTGTAAGAAAAAAACATGCACAAATTGCATTGTACGTGAAGAAATTCACTAATTCTACAAGTGAATGATGATGTCAGGATAAAATTAGGAATTAACTGAAGATTTCTCTACTTTTTGATCATACTATGAATGTTAATAATATTATACTCTACTATGTTAAATAAAATAAAAGCAATGACACTTAAGTAGCGTGAATAATGGTCAAAATTAAGAATGTCAATAATACTAAAGCGATACTAATAATAATTGGTTTTTAATTTTCATAAAATACGTACATGATAATGCATATGAGCTGTAGGATCGAAGGCGAGTTTGATGCCACAAAACAGCGAGCAGGTGGTGGGCTGGTACAAGGGTTCCTCTGGATCATCGAAAGCTTTTGTTTCAAACTTATCCAAAAAGAAATCCGGAGGCTTAGTCCCATTTTTATCAGTTATCCGTTGTCGAATACACTGAGCGAGCCGTGCAGCTGTACGGCACACCCAGGTCTTATCGTTGCTTTGTTCGCCAGCCTGATATATGTAGGTACTTGTGGTTATATAGTGAGAAACGGATGTTTAACTTTTTTTATTTTTATCATCATTTTATTTTTTAATTATGACTGTGAACGAGTTATATAAATATGAAAAAACACGGAATATTTATTTCATGGTAAGAAAACATTTTAATACTCTTCTGGCTTAAACCTTTACTGAAAAACAATTCAAAAGCACAAACATATTTTCTTCTACTATACTAATTTTCTTCTATTGCACACCGGCTATCTATAAAATCACTCAAACTATTATGTCCCTATACCTGTTACCTATATTTAAAAATACTTGTGTTGTACAAAAAAATCACTCTCATAAATATTTTTTGCATAAAAGACTAAAAGACTATTTGAAAAAACAATATATTAACAAGCATATTAAAAATTTTACATTTACCTATTTTTTATTGAAATAGAAGCCAGTTACAACAGGGCGAATCCTAGATCCTTCTAATGAACGTAATACAATAAAATTATTACTATCAAAATATTATTTAATAATAACTAGCTGACGACGATTCGAAAATTTTAGTTCAAATATGAGTTTCCAGCAAATACTAAAACCGCCTATTGTCGTTGCAGTTTTAAATTATATTGAAGGTTAAACCATCAACTTTACGACTACTACTAAAGTATAGGTATTTAATCAACATACGTTCATAAATATTTTCGTTATTACGTACGTCGTTAAGTTATCTTACGATTATAGAAATAATTTTATATTAAATTTAATAAAAAAAATAATTGTAATTAAATATTAAATATTTTATATACCTACATAGATACAACAATTTCAAAATACAAATCTTGATAAATAAGTTTTATTTAATTGAGATTAAAAAAAAATAATTCTTGATTTGACAACACCGTAACTTATCGCTGCCATTGGCGCTCAATAACTCACCTTGACACTTTCATATTATCGGCTATAATAATTCAATTCACGGACCTATTTAAAAATACTTCCTCTACATGTTCGGGGGATAATATATTTTTATATATATGTTTTTCCTTGACGTTTAAAAGAGTTTCCCATTGTTTTGAGGACATAGTGCTTAGATTCAACATGTGCTCGATGCGTTACGCCAAACGAATAGGAATTATTTATTGCTTAATATAAATTTCATCATTCTTTCTCGTGAAAATTGGAGAAATTAAATATATATATATATATATATATATATATATATATATATATATATATATATATATATATATATATATATATATATATATATATATATATATATATATATATATATATATATATATATAT
>DWMZ01000725.1:0-20001 GCA_018249855.1 Eueides tales michaeli
AAACAAAAAAATGTAAAATTTTGTAACTTATGCTTAGTTTTGTGCTGAAATATATATTTTTTCGGTAATAGAAGAGCTCTATAAACATTAATCAATAGGAGTTAAAAAGTTGTCATCATGCCTATTGCGATATCTGGGTATAAGTAGTGCATTCGGCTGAAGGAAATCCTTGTACCGACAATATGAATAATAATATCCTTTATTTTTGCGATTATCACACATTTTAAATAAAACAAATTTTACGCGGACTTCTGTTAAGTGTCGTTTCGAACGTAGGATTCCAAAAATATGCAGAAAACAATATACGCGATTATTCCGGTAAAATTTGTTTCATTTGAAATACGAATCTAATTTATAAATACTTTGTATGCATTATAAAGATACGATTTACCTTGAAATACATTATATAAGTATATGTGTAACTAATTTTAAAATATTTTCGTGTGATTATCGAACTGAAGTCTGTCGTGGCGCAGCGACACAAGCGACCGACAGGTTGTAGGTTCGATCCCCACTCCAGGAAATAAAAAAATTAATACTTTCAATTTAAATATTTAATGTTTTCATTTCTTTGCTTTGGTAACAAGGCAAAGCGCGGCGTTGAGCTCCGGCAAAAGTTGGGAAAGGAAGTGGAAAAGAGTGAGTTCCAAAGCTCCCTCTATGTATACCCTGCTATATGGTGAATACAGTGTGAAGCTGAGAAAATTATTAAACTTTTTCTAAGTCTTTTTCCGCTGAACCAGAACGTTTGCATTCTAGTTTTATCTGTCAAGATAACGAAAGACGACCATGAAAATAAGTATAAAGTGTATCTGTGTATTGCAAAATACTATATAAATGTCATACTAACCGCCTTATCTCGGCGTATAATGTATCACGGGTTAAATAGTCTTAAGCGGCGGAATAATTGGTATTAGAAGAAATAATAATATTTTTGTACAGATTTATTTTATTTTGACAGATTTTTTATCGATTACCTCGTAATTTAATCAATTATTTACATATCTTATTTAAAATAGTTTAAAAAAAAAAGTTTTTTTTTAAATAATTGCGTCATAAAGTGAAGATGGTTAAATTTTATTAAAAGAAATAATAAGTATAATTAATGGTCTTTATTAATTACTAAAAAAAAAAACACCCGATACGTTTTCTTAAGTTCTTTCTTTAAATTAAGAGTTTGAACGTAGTTTAACGACAACTGCGAGTTTGATTCTTTATCGACGAAAGGACTATATCAAGTCGGTAATTGCAAATATGAAGGATATGATTTCAGATATAACTCGCGACTTTTTGTTTTGGTAAGGAGACGAACGGCGTTGAGTTCCGCCATTGCTCCGTCTCGTTAAAACTAGAAGAATCACTTAGGAAGAAGAATCAATTAGGGATGAATTAATTATATATTAATTGTATATCACTTAAAACATATTTAAATTATTCTAAAATCTCTGCCAATTTTACAAATACAAAAAAAAGGGCTAAAAAATGTTGCCATTTAAAAAAAATATAGATAAGACATGCCATTGAATTCAAAAATAAAGTACATTTCGCTAATAATGGCATAAAAGGAGCAAACAAGTAAAACTGGTATGACTAGTTTACAATTCGTTACACACACGAGGTCTTAGGTATTTAACCAATAATAATATTTCTTATCAGGCGAAGGCTTTTACGTTCTTTCTCCTTTTACTTAATTAGCTGTATACAATAGCTTACACCTATACAATACTTACTGTGTATAGCAGAAAATATATTTTTCAAGCCAAAGTGCAATAATTTTAAAAAAAATAATAATAAAATTCACACAACACCTCATACATTGACCTGACCCGTACTAAGTAGCGTAAGCACTTGTGTTACGGATATCAGGCAACAGAGGGAACACAAATATAATACTTAAATACATATATAGCACCCAAACACAGAACAAATACAAATGTTCATCACATTAATATTTGTCCTGAGCGGGAATCGAACCCGCGACTCTTGGCGTTCAAGGCAGGGTCACTACCAATTGCGCCATCGAGCCTGTTAATTTTATACAAAATATGAAGTTAAATGCTAATATTACTGGCTTAGACCTGAGAAGAACCGGCGCAAGAAGCTGAGCGGAACACTTTTTTGTTGAAATCAATGATTTACAGATTTTTTATCAATTGCTTCGTAATTTAATCAATTATTTACATATCTTATTTAAAATAATTTAAAAAAAAAGATTTTTTTTTAATAATTGTGTCATAAAGTGAAGATGGTTAAATTTTATTAAAAGAAATAATAAGTATAATTAATGGTCTTAATTAATTACTAAAAAAATCACCCGATACGTTTTCTTAAGTTCTTTCTTTAAATTAAGAGTTTGAACGTAGTTTAACGACAGCTGCGAGTTTGATTTTTATATCAACGTAAGGACTATATTCAGTGCCGCCTGGGACATAGTAGAGGCACACGTTTATTTTATTTATTAAAAAGGGGGGAAAAGGGGGACTTTTTAGGAAGTTGAATAAAATGATTTATCGATTAAAATAATAAATATCATAGGCTATTGACCTTTATTATGTGCTGATGGACAGCCGAGCGCAATAAAATGATGACTAGGAGAGAGATCGGAAGAACGGCCCCGGATAACAAGGAATTTTTAAATATTTTTTTTAGCGTCACGCTGTATTCCGCGCTAGGCAGGGTAGACAGAGGGAATCCGGGAACCTAGTGTTAAGACACTCCGTTCCACTTCCGTTCCCCACTTTCCGATGAATTTTTGAAGCATTGCGTGTTGAGTGGCGGAACTCAACGCTGCGCTTTGCCTTATTACCAGAGCGAATAAATAAAACATTGAATATTTAAATTGAAAGTATTAAATACTTCTTTCACAATTATTATTCGAACATAGAATAATTCTCTCAGGTACACGCTAGGATAAAACTTGCACAAAGTAGGATAACCGCACAAAGGAACCTGGGAACCTAATGTTTTGTTACCCCGTTTCCATTAAGACACTACCGTTTCATTTTCCGCCAAATATAAAATAATTAATTCATACGTTAAGTTAAGTTTAGAGATATATCAGGTTATTCATTTAATTAGTATTTTTTTGAAGTAAATAAATAAATTTCTATAAAAGTTCATATATTCTCAACCCATTTACTGCATTTCTCGTACCTCATTTCTTATATAGGGTCACAGGCGGAAAAAATATTATATATTATCGTCTGTAATGAGTCCATCTGACAGTTGGCCGAACGCAAGGGGAAAGATCGTATGAACGGCGTACGTGTAAAAAGATTTTTTACAAATAATATTCATTTATTATTTCAACATTAAATAACTAATATTGAAATAATAAATGAATTACGTAGTACGAGTAGTACGAGTCTACCCGTGGTCACGGGTAGACTCGTACCCGTGACCACGGACTACTGTAAAGTGTTCGAAACGTCGGGTTTCCAAAAATGTTTAAAACTCAATATACGCGATTAATCCATTTAAAAGTGTTTCATTTAAAATGTGTAACAATCGCGAAAATCAAAGATACTATTATTAAATAACTAAGTTAGGTTTCGGTTGATTATTATTTTCCCCACATTGAAGACAATAGTCTTAATATTATACATAGTTTCAAATTTAGATTGTCATTTTTTTAATATCATATTAAAATAAGCAAAAATGTTTGTATTTCTTAACCGTAACGCCTTCGTAATTTGTTTAAAAACATTTATACACGTTGTTTTTTTTTACCAACATATTAACAATTTAAAATGTGATAGACAAAAGAGCACATAGAACAATAAAGGGAAATCGATGTCAATGTCTCGAACACTCGATACGGGGCGACACTTCAGCGATTTAACGAGCGTGGTTAAAATATTATATATACCACTAGCGACATGCCCGCGGCTTCGCCCGCTAGAATAACACTATTTTATTGACTAACTAGCAAACCGGCCGCGGATTCGTCCGCTTGAATTAGGTACATTATTTTACATACTAATTTTAATTATTTTCTTACTCTAATAACATTATTATTTTTAAGACAATAAGCTACAATACATCTTCCAAAAGGATTGCTGATACAGGAAATTCCTTTCGTAGGAACAGTGCTTAGTGTTGACATCATCGACGTGGTAATGCACAATTGCAATTTGTGAATTAAATATATTTTTATATTTTCTAAATCATTAATCGTTTATGAGCAGGTCATACTTTCTTTTGTATTTATTTTAATTAAATAAATTAGTTTAAAATAATTTTGGGTTTTTTTTTCTTGCCTGTACCTAATCTAACTAATCTATACATTGAAAGCTAAAATATCAGGTAAATGAATAAAAATTTTGTAGCATTTTTTTCGAATGTAATATATAAAAATTGACGTAATTTTTTAAATTTTTTCAACAATTTAAACAAAACAAACACTGAATATTGAGGAAAGGTTGTAAAATAAAATAATAAAAATTATATTAAGATCTGGTCAACCGATTTTCAAATTAGCGCGTACAAACGCACAGGCAAACAGACAAAAAAATTAAAAATATAGTGATTTTGGGCCCCATTACGTTACTAAAGATTTTTTAAAATAAATCTTCCATGTACAGACAGTGATCGGTTACACCTTTATTATAAATATAGATGTAGATATCATGTTATTCAATATTGTAAAGTGTTATAAGAATTGTTTATGAAATTAAAAAAAACTTGCTTAAAGTTAAAGACGGCTTCGCCGGCATGAATTTGTTTTCATACTATAGACAAAAAAAATATTTTGACATAAATCCCTGCGTATGGGTTGTTCTGATGGTCTAATACTTGAAAAGTTTTATCAAAATCAGTTCGGTAATTTTTCGCGTGAAATTGGAAGAAACACACATTCATACAAATCCTATGGCAGGAAGTGAGTTAAAATAGCAAAATTTTGGTATATTTATATATAAATAAATATAGATGAAGTCAAAAGAGCAAGAATCTTCACACATTTACCGCGTATCAGTGTAGGGAAACTAGTGTTACGTAATTTTTGGTTGACGGAATCTGACGCCGGACTTTTTATATCGACGAAAAAAATACGTAATAAGGCAAAGCGCGGCGTTGAGTTCCGCCACTCAACACGCAATGCTTCAAATTCGGCGGAAAGTGGGGAACGGAAGTGGAACGGAGTGCCTTTACACTAGGTTCCCGGTTCCCTCTGCCTATCCTGCCTTGTGCGGGATACAGCGTGAAGCTAAAAAAAAAACATGCACCCGAGTAGAAATCGACCCTGCAACCATCGCGTTTTATGCCACAACCGTCTCCGTTAACAAAAAAAAATTATATTATACCATACAAATAAGGCATGAATATGAAAGTTTTTATTTTAATAAAAATTCTTTCATAGAAGGAAGCGATCAGAAAGCGAAGGATATCCTTCATATTGTAACGTGTAATGAAGGTGTAAATCACTAACTAGCCTTTATATAAGGTCACGATAAGAAAAATATTACTTAGTTGATTAGACGTGACATTCTTGTAAACCAGGAAGTGAAAACACAAGTCCAAGTAAGTAATAAAAATCAAGTAGCAACATTAATGCTATATTAATTATTACATATTGTAATTGCTTAGAGAGAGCCTGCTAAATATTTCTTTTTGTCCGTACATTTTTTTCTATTGTAATTATTAAGAAAAATACAAAAATTATAATAATTAAAGAATAACAATCGACCGATTTATTTTATTTTTTTTTATAGTATAGAATACAAGTTCTCTGTTTCTCCTAAGAATTTACTTAATAGCCTGTTAGCAGGTTTACTCCCTTGGATAACGATATTTAATATTCATACATTTTATTTATTGAATGCCGGAATTCCATGCAACGCTTTATTTTCTTAGCAGAGCAAAAAAATAAACATTTTCGAAATGTGATTTCCCGAACGAAAATCGAACCTATAACGATCGCCTTTACAATCATATCCCACACCTCATCACTATGCTTATTAAACTCAAGCTTCACGCTGTATCCCGCACATGGCATGGTAGACAAAGGGAACTTGGAAACATAGTGTTAAGACACTCCATTCTGTTCCCACTTTCCCCCGAATTAGAAGCATTGCGTGTTGATAGGCGAAACTCAACGCAGCGTTTTTACCTTGCTACCAGAGCGAAGAAATTAAAATATTAAATATTTTTTTTTTAGCTTCTCGCCGTATCCAGCACAAGGCAGGGTAGGCAGAGGGAACCCGGGATCCTAGTGTTAAGACACTCCGTCCCACTTCCATTCCCTACTTTCCGCTGAATTTGAGGCATTGCGTGCTGATTGGCGGAACTCAACGCTGCGCTTTCCCTTGCTACCAGAGCGAAGAAATGAAAACATCAAATATTTAAATTGAAAATATTATATGTATTTCATGTCCTCGAGTGGAGATCGAACCCACAACCTGTCGCGTTTAAAGTCATGCTTATTAAAACTCATATAATTATCTTAACGGGACATTATTCAGCCAACCGGTCTCATATTCACTTGACGATCGTCAATTTACAAATTGAAATGCCAATTGCCCCTGTACAAATGGAGCTCTTCTCCAACACGCTACCACTTACGTACATAATACGTGTAAATGAAGAACTATAACTTATACTGAGTATAAATAAAATAAATAGTTATTTAGAATGCGTATAAAATATTTAAAGCGGGGTTCAAAAGGCGCGGGTGCAAATCTAGTTTTTGAAGGTTTCTAAGTATTTTCGGGTCCAAAGTGCACTTTAAATATAGTAAAAATAATGAGTAACATTAATTTTAATGATTAAATAAAGATCTTAAATGTTCTTTTATAAACTAATATTGACCGAAAGATTTCTTTTTTTGACATTTTTGAGGAAGGAATACGGATTGGAGTTAAAAATAATATAATTAACATTAAGAAGAAAATATGAGACTTGTAAAATGAGCAACTGTGAAGGCTGTGAAGCTGGGAAAAAAAGGAAATAAACATATACACACTAACAAGAAAAGTAATTGTAAAAACATATAATACAATGAAAATGAATGAATTATAATAAAAGCTTATTTTAACTGTTTCCCGAACAAAGTACGAAACTAAAGCACTAATTAGCGAAGCTCAGAAAGTTTTAAGTGCACCTCTCCCCCTTAAAAATTAAATTAACTTTTCTCCTCAATAACAAAGTAGGCTACGTTGCACGATGCCTCTATCTTGAAGCAAAACGCTTATTTCTCATATAATATGATATCACTCACTCACTCACCTTCACGCTGTATCCCGCACATGGCAGGGTAGGTAGAGAGAACTTGGGAAACTACTGTTAGGACACTCCGTTCCACTTCCGTTCCCCACTTTTCGCCGATGTTGAGGCATTGCGTGTTGAGTGGCGGAACTCAACGCCGCGTTTTTGCGCCTTTTTACCAGAGCGAAGAAATAAAATATTAAATATTACATTTCCTCGGGTGAGAGATCGATTATTCCTTCCTTATTCATGGCAGCGAAATATTTCATTCAATTCACCTATTCTGGATACTTACATATTGAATGTTGTTGAAAAGATGAGAAAATAGTGTTTCTCCACTATTCTTTCTATGTGAATCCTAAGCATAGTTATATAATCTCCCTAGGACCCAGACGTTGTGCATTGGGGGTGAACTGAGCAACCTAACATTATAAATTTATTATTGTACCGTGTATTGTAGGCTATACGTATCTTAACATTATATCTACTACTTGACGTCACCTTGATCCTTGAAATTATATTATGTATGCAGTTTGTACTACTTTGTTTTATTTAATTTTCCTCTAAGCTACTAAGAGGATAATAACGTAACGTAAAAGTTAAAATAGAAGTAATATTTTCATTACACAAAATAATAGTTGATTACATTTTTAATATTTCACACTACACGTACAAAATGTACGGCGTTGAGTTACGCCACTCAACAAACAGTGTTTTGTACTTGGTCGGAAACTAGAGAGAGAGTAGTAATTATATCCGGCACAAAAAAACGTTTAAAATAGATATTTTAAGAAAAATCACACATACGACCTAATCCGACCTATATAGTTAAAAAAAAGCCACATTAAAACCACGCTATCACGAATACAAAATGCAAATAAAAAGAACAACGTAAAAAATAATAAACTGAAAAATACACCAAAGAAAATATACAAAACGTTTGAAAAATATTTAAGAAACACGTCGTAAAAGTTTTCCCTCTTCACTTTGAATGGGGGCGAGGCTCTCACCGCGGTGTATTTGAACGTGTCCAAGTCTGACATTTTCTTAAGATCTCGGATAAAAGGTGGCTTGGCGCTATAAATAGAACCATATAATCGCGTTGTAATGAAAATACCTTTTCACGTTAACTTTATTTTTTCTTTAATATGCTGTATTCCATATATATACAGGATAGGTATAGGGAACCTGGGAACCCAGTGAGTTCAGTCCCCTACTTTCCACCAAACTCTAGATATATTGAATGTCAATTGGCGTAACTCAACGCTGCGCTTTGCGTCGTTACGAGAGCGAGAAATGAGAAAATTAAATATTTTATTTTGAATGGTGGGAATTGGTCTCAAAATTGTCTCGTTTATAGTCCGCACGTTTATGAAAAACGGCCTTCACGTTAAGTTAGTTGAAGATTAAGTATAAATGAGAATATACATACGGACGTATACTATATATTTTGACCGTAAACTTGAGAATTTTTTTTAGCTTCACACTGTATCCCGCACGAGGCAGGGTAGGCAGAGGGAAAGGGAGAACCTAGTGTTAAGACACTCCGTTCCACTTCCGTTCCCCACTTTCCGCCGAATTTGAGGCATTGCATGTTGAGTGGCGGAACTCAACGCCGTTCTTTTGCCTTATTACCAGAGCGAAGAAATGAAACATTAAATATTTAAATTGAAAATATTAAATGTTTCATCTCCTAGACTGGGGATCGAACCCAGAACTTATCGGTTACAGTCACACGTTTGTGCCGCTGCGCCACGACAGGCCTCAAAAACATGATTTTAGGTTCGATATTCAATCGAGGTAAAAAAAAATATTTTAATTATTCTCATTTTTCTACTCTGGTAGATAAATCGCGGCGTTTAGTCCCGCTATTCAACAGACAATGTCTGGAAAACGTCGCTAATCATACCTTAATTGGAGCGATATATGATAGACGATTTTTTTTTCTGTATCTGTTATTATTTTTCTGTATTCTATTCTTTGGCTGTGTTGCAATATGTAGGAAAGGTGTGAAGGTATGAAAAAATATGGTACCTAATATAATATTTTTAACTATATATGCACGTTTATCATTTAAGCTGTTGTTATTATCAAAACTAACGTAAAGTTTACTGAGACCTATTGTGGCGCGGGAGCACAAAAGTGACAGGTTGTGGGTTCGATCTCCACGCGGGAAATGAAATATTTTTAATTTAAATATTCAATGTTTTCATTTCTCCGGTCTGGTAACAAGGCAAAGCGGGCCTTGAGTTCCGTCACTCAACATGCCATGCCTCAAATTCAGAGGAAAGTGGGAACGAAATGGAGTGCCTTAACACTAATTTCCCTCTGTCTACACTGCCATGAGCGGAATATAGCGAGAAGCTGGATTAAAAAGTTTACTAAAAACTAGTTCATCGAACTTGTGACCTATTCCATGTGTATTGTATAGCAATACAATATATATATATATATATATATATATATATATATATATATATATATATATATATATGTATATATACACATTACATTCGTAAGACTCTTCACAGTTCACAGTATAAAGACCTCGGGGTCAACGAATTTGTTCCGTAGAAAAAACACGCTATACAAGTTTTAATGATAAAAAAGTCTCTTTACTGATTTCCATATTATATTGTCACTAAATTCAATAACTTATTTGTACTAGCGACCCGCCCACGCCAGCTTAATTCACTAATCTTAGTTTCATACTTTTTCTTGTTCTAATAAAATAATTATTTTTATGACAATATAAAAATACATTGAAATATGAAATTTCAATTAAAAAAAAAGTTGCAATTTTGTCGAACTAAATATTTTTAATTAACGTTGTTATAAAAATTGTAAACCGATTTAAATGTAACTTTTTCATTTATCAACCGATGTGAGTAAAACAAACACTAAATGTTGAGGGAAGGTTGCCAAAATATAACAGTGAAAACTGCATATAAATAGGACTAGCTGTTTCTGAGATTAGCGCGTAGAAACGCACAGACAAACAGTCAATTTCTTTTTGATAAGAGATAAGCCACCAGGAATCCTTATGGTATGCGTAAGAATGATATTATATATGTAATAGTTTAAAAAAAAATTTAGATCCTATTAAAGTTGACGGAAAAAGAAAATTAGCAACGAACAAAGTGCTTCAATAAGTGTAGCCGCCACAAGAAGCCACTATAATGCTTTGCATTTAAAATACCAACATTAAATTGTACGTCTCTGAACTACCCCAGTTTATTTTAAAAATATTTAATTTATATTTAATATTTAAATATTTGAATAGTAAGAATGTCAGTCAGTTGTCAGTATATCATAGAGTTAGTATTGCCTGTATATAATAATATATAATAATGGCAGGTAATGATAAAGCAAGATTCGATTTTTTGCAGTTTCATCTTGTATTCCGCAAATGGCATAGTAAATAGAAGGAACTTGAGCATTTAATGTTTAGACACTTCGTCCCGTTACCCCATTTTCAGCCGAATTTGAGGCATTGCGTGTTGAGTAGCAGAAGTCCACGCCGCGTGTTGCCTTGTTGCCAGAGGGAAGTAATGAAAATAAAAAATATTAGCTATTTCACTTCCTTGAGTGGGCATCAAAAGAAAATTAATTAATTAATTAACAGTTTTGAAATGAATTTACAGTTGCAAGCTTGTGACCTGCGCTACGACAGGCCTCTTGACAGACCTGTTCTTATAAAATATAATTTTCCATGACGATTATGTATAGCATGCATTAAGTTCTCACGTGGACATTACTATCATTTAATTGAAACATTATAGTAATAAATGTTTGTATAATATACGCTATAAGTATAATAAAAATAAATATCAAGTGTATAAATAATTCTATTAATTAAGGCTATAGTGACACAATTGGACATCGTCTGACTGTAAACGCAATGTACGTAGGTTCAATTTCAACTCGTGGTACTATAATTATTTCTTTTTTCTCTGCGGCGTTGTGGTCTTCTACTCTATACGATATTTCCGTAGACTAGCGAGATTAGTACGGAGAGTTAAGGTAGATTCCATGTAGGAAAAATAAAAAAAGCGTAAAGGTGTACAAATAGACTATATATATATATATATATATATATATATATATATATATATATATATATATATATATAACAAATATATATGATGCTATTCTGGCACAGTTGGAGCGCCATTGTGGCGCTGTTGAAGCGCCATCGTGACATAATTTAGTTACCAACAAGAAACACGGTTATTGAAGATTTAAAAAATAGAATTTACTAGTCTCTAGTTCTCTAAATATGTGGAAAGTTGTAGTAAAGATAATCTTATACTTCAAGAAGCGGAAGAAACTACCTATGAAATATTGACGACTCACCTACTAAACTTAAGGCAATTTGTTAGCGATATATAAGTTAAATGACAAATATTTATATCATTTTTTTTCTAGTTCGACACTGTAGGCAGAAAGAACTTGTGTAAGGACATTTCGTTCAATCGCTCAGTTTCCGTCAAATTTGAGGCATAACGTGGTGAGTGGCAGAACTCACTGCGCTTTGCCCTGTTATATACCAGAGCGTAGAAATGAATTTCCTCGTGCAG
The DNA here is from genome assembly GCA_018249855.1 of Eueides tales michaeli. Classification (NCBI taxonomy): domain Eukaryota; kingdom Metazoa; phylum Arthropoda; class Insecta; order Lepidoptera; family Nymphalidae; genus Eueides; species Eueides tales. Next base: position 11,784 of record DWMZ01000725.1, read on the forward strand.
GAATTGAACCCGCAACCTGTCGCATAGGTACAGTCGCGCGTTTGTCCTATGCGGTATAACAGGTCTCTATATATACATATACTTAATTTCCTAATAGAATTAGATTAATTGTTCACATTTCACACAATAGCAATTTGAATCAGGTCTTATATGAGTTTCACTTAATTACTGTCGATTGACCTGTGTCTAACCTCGGATAAACTGTTTCATGGGAATAAAAAATGCTATAACAATTACACTAATACTTCGCACGCGGCTTCGCCCGCTTAACTATAGTCAAATTATACAAAATTTATACATACATTGTAACCTATGTGTTATTCTCATATATACGTTATATTTCTGTAAAGTTCCATATAAATCTGTTTAGCTTTTAATTTTTGCGTCAAAGTGGAAAAAACAAACTTTCGCATTTATAATATTACTTAGTAAGACATCAAAAGATAGGATAGGATATCTAAAGATTGAAAAATCTAAATGTTTCTATCAATTCATGTTTAGATTAGATAATATATATGGGATTATAATTATGTATGTATGTAGCAGCTGAGTTTCTTTCGCTCGTTCTTCTCAGGTCTGAGGCAGTAACTTTAGTGAACTGGTGATGAATTGTTTGACGTTAAAAACACAAAGATTGTAACTTCTTATTTTAAATAAAAATATTTGAATTTCAGATTTGAATTTCAATTTATAACATATTTTCTCCCATGCGCATCCTATACATACCGATAAAGTATGATTTTAATATAAAAACTAAAATATAATCTTTCATAAAACGAATGTTAAAAAATATAGTACAGATCAATTTAAAAATACTTTTCCTTAAACATATAAGATACACACAACTTAGCCATTTATCAATTAAATACATATTACAAGCAAACATAAATGTCATACAAATAAAACAAAATAAAAACACAAAAAAAAACCACAGTCGCAAAAAATCACTACCTAGTGTCTTGGAAGAGTCCAACGATTATAAAAACCAAATTCAAATTAGCTCATTAATTCTGGAACTACAATGCCACAGAAAAACACACATGCATACAAACACTCAGACACACACACACACACACATACACACACACACACACACACAATTCAAGCTAATAACACCCCTTATGTTCAATCTGGAAATTTTAAAACAAAGACCTAAAAAATTAGAAAACCCACTCATCTGAAAACTCCAATCGCAAAAAATCACTACCTCTGCTTGAAAGAGACCAACGATTAAAAAAATCACATTTAAATCAGCTCATTAATTCAGGAGCTACAATGCCACAGACAAACATAGACACACACACACACACACACACACACATATACACACATACACACACAAACAATTCAAGCCAATAACACCTCATATTTTACATGTGAAAATTAAAAAAACCATCTAAAAAACGTAAACTCACCTGAAAAGCGAACACGACGTAACCGGTCAAGTGGGGCTCGTGCAGAACGTCGTGCATCGACCGCAGCGTGGAGCCGAGGTACACGTTGATCACTTGAGCGGGCAGCAGGCCCAGCAGTGTGGCGAGGTGGTAGCCGCATCCGCGCACGTCGCTCACCTGAGAAGTCGGTAAGGTATATTTAACAGTATATATAATATATTGACGTTAGAGGCCTGTCGTGGCGCTGCGGCACAAGCGTGTGACTGTAACCGACAGGTTCTGGGTTCGATCCCCACACGAGGAAATGAAATATTTAATATTTTCAATTTAAATATTTAATGTTTCATCTCTTCGCTCTGGTAATAAGGCAAATCGCGGCGTTGAGTTCCGCCATTCAACACGCAATGCCTCAAATTCGCCTCATACACTAGGTTCCCGGGTTCCCTCTGCCTACCCTGCCACGTGCGTGATACTGCGTGAAGCCATATATATATATATATATATATATATATATATATATATATATATATATATATATATATATAGAACTGGAAATAGTTTAACAAATTATATTAATATTCAAATATTGAACCGCTTAACTATGTAAACTTAAGCAATATTGTTTCTTTTTCTTATTTAAAGCTTCATTTCTATCCCCGCATACATACACGATACATTTCGTATTGAGAAGCGGAATTTAACGCTGCGTTTTAAACTCTTACCATAGTTAGGAAATGAAAAATGTTTAATAATACTAAGTAGGAATCAAACCTACCCTATCAAAGTTGTGTACCACTGTAACTCGTTGGCCTCTACTGGCTCGATTTTTTGTGTATTATATATACACACTAGCTGTTACCTGCGACTTCGTCCGCGTTCACTATTTTGGTCATAATGACTTACACATAAAAGATAGATATATGCTGTCGCAGACTTCTATCTAGAACTATTCAAGATAAATAATCCTACAGTAATCTACCTATAATTCTCTTTGTGTAACTCCAACGATAAAAAGTTTTTTTTAAAATCGGTGTTCCCATCTTCGAGTAATCTGAGGAACATACGTATTAAGAATCTCCTCCTTTTTTGCAGTCGGTTAATAAAATGAGATGATAGTCAGAAACAGATCTCCCAATTGCGTTATTATACGAAAAAACCGCATCTGTGCCTTTCAAATTTGAGGGTTGCCCTCGATTTCTCCATCCAGATCCTGATCTCCTTACCATGAGACCATTTGTGAAATATACCCTCTTCGAATAATCGGGGAACATACAAAAGAACCTCCTTTTTTGTGTCGGTTAAAAATCCCTATAAATTTTAACTTATTATGTTATTCTGATATCGAAACTATATTATTGCAAAGTTTCATGAAACTCTGTTCAGTAGTTTTTGCGTGAAAGAGTAACAAACACACACATCCGTACAAACTTTCGGATTTAGAATATTATAATAAGAAATAAGATAAGAAGATAAGATAATATATATCTATTCATCTTGGAAGGCTGTATTAATATTTAAATAAATATTAATAGTTACAATACGTATATAAAATAAAAATTCCAGAGACACGCGCTTTCTTTGTTCGTTCTGTCTTATATTACTTAAAAAGGAAAACCGTGGTAGTCTTTAGTACTTAAAAATAGCGTTATTTATATCTTGTTTATTATGATATTGGTGAATGCAACGTCACGTTCATGCTTGCATAGCAAAGGGAAACACACCACTATCATCATTAATTTCTCTATAGTAACAAAAATTCAATTTAACTTGTGTTTCTTCCATTTTCTCCAAACAAATAAAAAAAAAGCTTGTTATAAAAAATAGAACCATACAATTACAACGCTCCACACAACCCCCACCAACTGGCTCATAATTAGAATAATCGCCACAATAAAAGATCATGCGAAGTATTTCCATTAAAATTAAATACACAGTGCATATAAACAAAAGCCCGTAGAAACTTGGAAAATAGTGCTTGAACACGGAAAACACATAAATATTTCTAAAATAACCTAACATAATAAAATGGTGGCAATTACTTGCTCACCTTCTAACTAAATTGTGTGACGCGTCACGCTACTCCGGTATAGGTTGGTAACCAATTTGTGTAAGACAATTTAATTGTTGAACGTCCTGGTCGTTCGTTCGGAGAAACAATGAAAGTTACGTTGGCGGTATCGAATTCGATTTCCGGTTGGCGCAATTCGTGAGGTTATATTAGTTTACTTGTAGACAAATAAAAAAAAATATTGATATTTACTAAAAAATCTTCTTTAGTTAGATCTGAGTAAGTTGAAAAAGGCATTTTCATACTTAAATTTGCATATCCAAGGCACATATGTATGGCATGCTAAGATCCAAAGCCTGACTACAATTTGTTCCTAGATGCGTAAGACCACAATATTTTCTTATAGCTTTAGGCTTTTTAGACACTCCGTTCCGATCTCCATTTTCCGCCGGAAGCCGCCTCCGCCTTACTAGGACGGAGAAATCAAAGTAATATATTTAATTTCGCCGAGTGTGAATCGAATTTACAACCTTTCACGTATACAGCACACTTGCGCCTCTGCGCCACGACTGACCACTATAAATATAATTATCCAGCGTAATTGAGAATTCGGGTCCTAAAATTGCTTAGCTAAGCCAGAAAAGTATTCCAATGTACTAATTACTTAACAATATCTGAAATATTCAACGTTTGTTTTTATTGGGTATACGAAATAAAATAAAATCCATTGTAATAAGGTAACAAACGAATGGAATTTCAGTTTTCACAAATGAGTTATTCTATTAATTTAGACGTTTAGCTAAGGAATTGACGGAACAAAGCAATGGTTTTAATTACAGAATAATTTATACTTGTAACAACACACATATAGGATTACATATTTATGAAAGAAAATGGCAAGTGTTTAAATGTACACGCGAAGTGTACGAGGCGGTTTCTTTGGATTGGCCTGACAAAGCGTTACGTTGAGTTCCGCCATTGAACACGCAAAGTAAAAAGTCCGATTAACATCTTCCAAGAGGTAATAGTTATATAGATCCTGAAGATCTTAGTAGCAAGTCCATGTTTGCAATCCGATTATTTTTACCAGCAACATCGACGGCTGCAATCTCCGCAGGGTCCTCTTATCGCCGCCGACACCATCTCAAGCAGCTAAGCAAATATTTCTCAGAGATACAGAGACAGAATACCCTCTTCCCTACCTCCACACTCAGTGACACTGTAAAGGCTCACAAGGCTTACAGCATTAACCCGTAAATAACATACCCGAAAATACAAAAAACCAATCTATATAACACAAGGGAACGAGAGTACGAGTGTGGACGAATCGCTCGCATCCCTTCGTCTTTCTTTGTCTCGCTTCGCTTTTTGTCGGATTTTGGACGCAAGTCAAATGAATCTATATCGTATGGCTAGCCTTCATACAGATTCCACTTGCCAAGTCTCTTGTCGAGAGCCTACATGAGACGCCTTACGAGAGTAGACTTCGCGTTAAGTGGAAATGGAGATAAGAATGGCGTCTTAGAATTAGGTTCCCCAGATAATTGTTTTTTTTAAATGACCAGGGAACCTAAAATTATTTCATAGATCGAAGATATTCATACAATATCAATATGAAAAAAGGAATGCTTTGACAAAATGTTGTCAAACTAACTGGAGGTCGCAATTTCTATTCATGCGTGAGACACAATTTTGCAGTACACACAACAGAGACGTTCGACCTTGATCTAGTTAGGAATATTGAATTGTTATATAATTAGATTGTTTCAACATTTTAATTTTAATACTAATTTGTTTACCAATATACTTACTGCATATATATATACAAAAACAGCATTACGTTTTAGACATTCAAAGAACATAAAAAAGGATCATATAAAAAAGTTCGCAAGAAAATAGAGATATATAAAAGATGAAATTAAAAAAATTAAACATCTCTATAAATTTATTATTTTACTATTATTTATGGTTTTATATTATTAATTTTACAATATTTATTTCAGGTTTTTTTTCCTTTTTTTTATATTAAATTGTGTAATAAACACGAAAATCAAAAATGTTAAAAATATATCAACCTTTTTTTTGACATACAAATTTAAACTTTTTGCGATGTCTTATTGTACAGTTATTTAGATAAAATAGCTGTCTACACATAAACGATGCAGACGTCTGTCTTTACTTAACAACATCTAACAATAGCTACACCTATAGATATAGTACCTACTGAACCTCATCTTTACCCTTGAGATAAATTAGGCCTTTTGTTGTAACAGAAACAAAAGATTTCTAATTACCATATTGAAGACTTAAATATATTATAAATAGAATATCAGTACAATATATTCTACTTTAATTATTATTTTTCAGCTTCACGCTGTATCCAATACCATATGCGGTGTTAGCATACTCCGTTGCATTCACGAAATTGACGCATTACGGATTAAGTTGCGGTACTCAACGCCGCGCTTTTTTTGCATTCTTAACAGAACAAAAAAATAAAAACATGAAATATTTAATTTGAAAATATAAAACATTTCACATTCCTCGAGTGGAGATCGAACCCACAACCTATCGTTAAGTCACACACTTGTACCCCTGCCCTAGGAGAGGCCACACTACCACATACTTACTAGGCCTTAATTCTTCAACAATGAATGAATATAGTCCATATTTGCTGCAGATCGGAATTCAAAAGCTTTCTAGTCTATATTTTTATATAAAATGCTGGGAACGGAGTGCCTTAGCATTGGTTTCCCTCTGTCTTACCTGCTAAATGCGGGATACAGCGTGAAGAATTAAAAACTCGCTTAAACATAGCTCTTGGTCATCTGGCTTCAATATAATCTAATTTTAACATGAAATATAGCAGTGATGTAAAAATTTAAACACGTTTAATCTTGCAAATATTTTGTTAGAAAACTGAGATGATGCTGAAAATATTTTCTAATTCGAACGGACGCCTCGTTCTCGTGTTTACTTGAAAATATTACAGCACGGTCGTGTTAGAAGAATATAATTTTACATCTAGTCGTAAACAAATGTATATATATATATATATATATATATATATATATATATATATATATATATATATATATATATATATATATATATATATATATATATTTTATTTTTAAAGTGTTTTTACACACTTATGTATAAAAAAAAACAAAATTAAAAATCTTATAAAAAATTTGAACGAAGGTGGATTTGACTTCCGTAGCCGAGAGGCCAATAAATCAATTCACAATTACAATATTTTTATATTTTTTTAGCTTCACGCTGTGTCTCGCACAAGGCAGGGTAGGCAGAGGGAGCCCGGGAACCCCGGGGTAAGTGTTAAGACACTCCGTTCCACTTCCGTTCTCCACTTTCCGCCGAATTTGAAGCTATTGAGTGGCGGAATTCAACGCCGCTCTTTGACTTATTACCAGAACGAAGAAATGAAACATTAAATATTTAAATTGAAAATATTAAATATTTCATTTCCTCGACTGGGGATCGAACCCAGAACCTGCCTGTACCACACGCTTGTGCCACTGCGCCACGACAGGCCTCAATTACAATATATATATACTCTATTGCATCTAGACTATAAAGAATCTATGTTATTCACATAGACGGAAACAGATTACAGATTCATAGTTACTATAAATATTTTTTCTAACACTTATTACAATTGTCATTTTAAAAAAAATAATATTGTTTTTAGCAATAGTCCGGTTAGTGTCCTTTGCATTATTGCATTGAATTGAGAGAAAAAAATAAAATATCAACGCACGCCTCCAAAGCCATCAATGTCTACGAGAGCCAAAAAGCTGAATTAAAACAACTATTTGTCATACAAGTTTACAATTATTGAGAGGAAATAAACACGGAGCAACAGTGTAGGTTCGATTCCTACAAGCGGGAATAAATTATATTCATTCTCCATAAAAAGACAAATCGCGGCGTTGAATTACGCGGCCTCGCTTACGCATGGTCTCAAAAATGCTTTATGAGGGATACAGCGTGAAGGCTATACCGTTACCACTAATATCAAGTAACAAGCATAAAAATTCAACAACGTAGAACGTTTCTATAACCCTACCTTACCTTAGTCATTGAACAATCACTAATTAGATTTTACAAGCATAACAAAGATAAATATTATCACATTAGTTAGTGATCAAGAAATACCTTTATCTTATCTGGATACTAATTTCATAAGTATCTTATACATTAAATTAGTCATTTTAAAATGTCAAAATCATTTATCGAGCTGATGTACTTGGATAGGCTTAACCATAAAGCTGTGTTATTATTACTGTAATCACATTATTTGAAATATTTTTTAGGTGTTATTCCACATTTTACAAAAAAAAATTAACGTAACAGGATTTGATGTCGTGTCTCTTGCATTATTTTATTTATTGGTTAATGGCCAGAAGATCAATTCTTTAGACGTTTTGTCATAATCTTTATCTATATATTCCTAAGAGAGTCCATATATTTGATTTTTTCTTCCATATAATTTACCATTTGTATTAATTATTATTTCTTTCAGCTTCACGCTGCGTCTCGCACATGGCAGGGTAGGCTTGGGAAACTGGTTGTACAACACTCCGTTCTGTCCCCCACTTTCCATTGAATTTGAGGCCGAGCTTTGCCTTGTTGCCAGAGCGAAAATAATAATATGAAAATAAAAATTAAATATATTTTTAATCTGGTGTCAGAATACATAATAATTAATCAAGACGCTTGAAACCAGTATGATATTATACTAAATTTATATGATATTGTTATTATTATAGTACAGTAAAAACTATATAAAAAG
>DWMZ01000726.1:0-19988 GCA_018249855.1 Eueides tales michaeli
ATTCTTTTTTTAACACTATATGGTAAAAAAAAATAATTGTTTCATTGCAATCTGCAACTCATTGAATGTGCTTTAATATTTTTTTAGGCGTTGCCCTTTGGTTTAGAACAAAAACCAGTTCATCCACTAAATGACTTATAAGGTTGAATAATATAAGCGTTGTTATTATAGTTTTACTACAGACATGAAAATAAGGAGAATTTTTACACATAGAAACTTGATCTTGACTTGATTATTGCTTTCTACTAAAATGGGTATCATTGGTATTCTATAATAATAAAATAGCCTTATGCGCCTCGCAACATGACCAGCCCACCTACATTTAAGACACTATGCGAAATGCAAAGCATCATTCACCTCAGTTATTTTGTATGTCAAACTCGAGCTAGAGCTCGCAGTTTAATATTTAGACAGCTCTTTTACATTGCCCTTTGATTGGTCTGAATTTTGTGCCTTGCTTTGTTGTCATAGGTCCATGTTTGGCAGCCTTAGTTTAGACAAGGTGAAATTGATGTATGTAGAACTATCTTTTTTAATCTTATTGGTAGTTTGGTGATTTCAGAATCTCCTTTAGAGCCCAGTACCTTTTCCATGTAATAGCTACTCTAGTACTATATATGTCCTATTTATTTCGATCTTTCTGAAATGATCTTTATTTCCAAAATAAACGTTTGGAGCGGGATATCACTTACTAATACTGACTGCTGGCTTCACTCTATATCATCACATCACATCAGACTGGACAGATGAAACCAAAGCAGAGGAAGGATTTGAACTCGCAACCAACAACTTACTCCGTCGCGTTATAAGAGCACGCAGGAGACTCACATTTTAAATATTTCGCTTCAATTGTAATAGTTATCAATTAATGTATATATAAGCCGCCGCGTTAAATAAATACTAAATAATACAATACAATTTAAAAGCAATCCACTTTGTCTGAAACAACAATTCCAGTACAAAAATAACAGTTTGTACTTGAGAGAACTCGTTACTAAGATGAATAAACAGACGTTCAAATGTTTTTTGTTGTGAGAACTCAGAGTAGTTAATTCAACTCATTCTGATACAAATGATATGTCTCGGTCGGTCAAATTATATGGTCTGTCTAATCGACGCCAACAATTTCTGAATTTTGTTTGTCACAAACGTAGCTTGTAAAGTATCGTTATATAAATGTAATCTAAGAGTTTAAGTGTACGTTTGTAACTAAATAAATCTATTGAGAGTCTATATACTCCGCACATAGCAGAGTGCTGTATCTTGGGAGCTTAGTATTAAGACACCTCCTTTCCCCACATTGTGTAAAATTTAGGGCATTGCGTTAACACGCACTCACGCGTTTAACACTTGTGGAACTTAATTAAGTATTTTTACTATTTTTAAAGTATTAATTCACACTTAAGAGAGAAAAATACTAAATTTAAAAACGTATAAAAATTTGAACGAAGCAGAATTTGAACCCACGCCTCTTGGACGGTTTACAAGAGGCGCAGTTACAAATCTTGCTTCGTTCAAATTGCTATACGTTTTTAAATTTAGTACTTAACTAAGTACTTTGCTTCGTAACCAAAGTGAGAAAATGAAATTATTATTCATTCTGTAGTGTTTACAGTCGCATATTAAAGCTCCCTAACCACGGCTGGCTTTTTTTTACTATCGTTTTTTTTTAGTAGAAAAATTGATTGGAAATTATGTGGAAAAATAGTAGTTTATTTACAAAATATTTCATACATAATAGGTATATAAAGAGTAAGGAGACTGTCAATTATATGTCACATTTTATCGCGGACGAGAAGGTGCACTTACAGAGTGAGTGAGGTGTCTGTATTGCAGTCACGGCCGCAGCGTGCAAGTCGTTTATAAAAGTTTGAGCGTGAAGTGTTCCTCTCTTCACGTACGGAAAAGGAAACTAATTCACGTTTCGGACGCAATGTATCAGCGCGGAGCAAACACCGCCCGGCCCTCAGCTCTCAGTGCTCGTAGGCTTTAAGGACCGCACAGCTTACGACACACTACACTCTGAACGCCATTCGTTATGTTCGGTGTACGGTGCATACGTACTCGTGTTACTACGTACGAGTACAAATAGTACGTGTGTGTTTTATTTACATTTACCAACAATTGTGTTTATTTATTATTGTAATTTGTCATTACTTCACATTACATTACATAATCACCCCTCACCTCACCCCCCTTCCAAACCCTTCCAAACCACTTACGTCCGGGTGACCGGATATATAACACGTTTCGATGTTTAGTGAAGCCAATCAATTCCGTGGACGTCGCGGCGCAATCATGTTTCCAGAGATAGGTTTTCAGAAGTCATTTTCGGGAACACGCCGTCCTCTACCGTCCTCCGTCGACCCCCCGCGGACTGAGGACATTGTCGCCTCTGATTGATTGCAAAGCGTTCTCCATTGTTTTTGTTTGTTATTATCAACGCAACACCCGCACACTCTTTGTCGAGTGAATTAGAACATGACAGCTCCTGAACCAGAAAATTAATTAATTACAAAATAATTTTACTCGTTATTTTGTCATATTGCGTGAAAAATAATTTATAATCAAAATTACTCTGTAACACAAAAAGAGAAATAAAAGGACAAACTCAAAAAAATATGACTAGATACATATATTATCTACTGTTGATTAATTGACGATACTGATATTAAAATATTTTATTGAAATTCTATTATATCTCCTTGAGGATGTCATGGCAAAGTGGTCTGGTTAGCTTTAGCGATGCTTATGAGTTCGATCCCCCCTCAGGGGAACAAATTGTTGTCAGTTTCGTAAGACAAAGTGGAGAACAGTGCAATTGTTTAAAATATTTATTTATTGTAAGTTATGTGTAGTTAGTAATTCATTGTAAAAATAAAACTTCTTTTCTCTTTAAATAAGTTAAAGAAATGTGAAGCAGATGTTTAGGACGCATTACTTTCACAATTCTACAAGTGATGAGCTACCGTAACTGGTATTTTCACGGGTATTTTACCGACTCATAGATGCCGGCTCGCTCCATCAATTACTACCAAGTACTCGACTCGCCTGTAGAGCCTGTACTACTCGCACACTCGCAGAATCGTGAATACATTCAAACACAATATTTTTATGTTTATGACTATACAAGAACATTAATAATAAAAATAAAATAAAATTCTGATGCTAATTATTTAAGCGACAAAATAGAGGCCCGTCACGACGGACAGCGCAGCAGCACAAGTGTGCGTCAGTAAAGGCGACTGGTTATGAAATATTTAATATTTTCAATTCTTCACTCTGTATCAACCACTCATCACAATGCCTCGAATTGGGCGGAACGGACCGAAGTGTATTAACAATAAGTTTTCCAATCTCCTCTGCCTATCCTGCTATATGCACTATACAGCGTGAAGCTGAAAAAAATGATGAAACAAACGACGCTTACATATAAAAAAATCGACCAAAATAAAACCTTACAAATATTGTAAGAAAATAAATAAACTTCATAATACGTAACAATAAATATAATACATTTCTTTGCGAGCACAAGCTAAGCGTTTAGAACCGAGGCAGTAGTGGTAGCCGTAACAGTCTACAAATGAAAAGACATTTACTCAGAGCTCGCGTCGTCGGCGGAGAATGCAATAAATTGTAAATAAAATCTGACAGCGAGATCCCGCACGCCAGTAATTACTGCTACGGCGATGTACTACGATGTACAGATAACTACGTTCATACATACAACTTACATTTGTTTATTTTATTTTATTTACTGTTTTACTTTTTACCAGCTGACCGTGACTTTTGGGTATTAAATAGTTGTGTATTATATATCTACGTCAGATGCAAGTTATGAGTTTTTTTTTTTTTTTATGGAAAAGAAACGGCAAACGAGCGTGCGGGTCACCTGATGGTAAGTGATCACCGCCGCCCACGGCCCCGTGTAGCACCAGAGGAGCTACAGGAGCGTTGCCGATCTGTAAGGTGTATGGGCACCGGGGCCCGGCATTACCCAATGCGAAACGCAGTGGCCAAGGCCACTACTTAACGCCGGTTTTAAATGCCGGGGGTGGTAATAATCCGGTCGAGTCTGACCATGCGTGTTGCCATTACTAACAACTTGACTCTTCCACTCGTACTTTAGTCGCCTCTTACGACACCATCAGTACCAGGGTGATCCTATTCTACGCCGGAATCACACGGCGGCACACGAAGTTTAAATTAGCGACAGCAACAGCAATAACTTGTAACACCAAATAGTCAATAATTATTTATAGAGATTTTATTTTGTGTTTGTGATATTCTCTCACGTCATAAAATACTCTATGTCACTCTCCATCCTCTAAATTAACTTGTCGCAAAAAAAACAATTCGAAAATTGCTTAGTTACCAAATGAAGGACTGAGAAATAAACAAATACGTACGTACTTTCTCGTGGTGAATATGGAAACACATTCAAATGTACAACATTAAGGATCATGCTGTAGGAATGAAAGTGAGAGTTTCTCGTGGTAAAACATAGCTTGTTACTATTAAACTTTTGACTATTGATTTTAAATAAAAAGTAATTCATATTATTTTATGTAAGTATTATTCAAAAATTACATTTAGATAATCATCTTTAGGTTAGTTTCAATAAAATTAATATCAGATGTTTTATTTTTGTTAGTTTATAATAAATACAACAATTTGCAGTTGTTAAGATACAGGACGAAAAGTTTTGAATGTCTTTAGGGGCAAAGGAGCCATTAAGCAGCCGATAATTTGGATAAATCTGCAGCCGTGCCACATCATCCATACGCCTATTCTTGTTTTCCTGACTCATATCTGTAACATAAGATAAAATAACTACTATAGTGGAAGCTGGGTAAATGAATTGTCATTCTACACACCAGGCTTCTTTCTGCTGAGATTATTTAAAGTCATAGGTCACTTCAAATGTTCGCTCACGATGACTCAACTATTAACGGGATATGGGTGTCACTTAGAATATATACTATTTTAAAATAAGACCACAGGTACGACGACGACGATACAAACATCTTTTTCGGAGAAAATGCATGTTCTACTTAGATTGATCACATCAAACAAAGTGCGCTCTGGTCCTTGGTAGATTATGTTTGTGCATCTTTAGCTAAGATGTCAATAACTATAGTAACATTATAAAACGATCTAAAACCAAGAGAATACCAGCTTCTCATCTACTAATTTGTATATTTTAGAAGAGAAAAAATTAAATTAAAAGAAGAGTTGTCACTTCAAATCCTATTTATTTTGACGTTTTTATATTGCAGTTGCATTTCGTGGTATATTACATTGTTTGCTTAGAAATTTGATCAAAGTAATTGTATCTACTGGGCTCTTTACGTTTTATTAATGTTCTTTTAAATATTAACGTCAGCCTCGTCCTTATGACGGTTCAACATAAATTGTTACATTAAAACGAAACCTTTAAATATTGTGCTCTTCCCACATAATCCTGGATAAACATTTTTCATGAATTTGAAAGAGTCTATTGCTAATATCAGATCCATAAAATTACTTAGTCATATTTATAACATTTGTGGTTTTACTGAATGTCTCTTCAATATGGCACTTTTGTTTAAATGTTTTAATAACTGGTAAGAATTTAACGTTATTGTAACATTTAAATACGAGTATTTTTAAGAACATTTTACTTTGAAAGCAAAGTATTTTTATTTATAATTATTATAAATTGGTCGTAAGCCTCATAAATTATACTTATTATTTTTTAAATTATTTATTCTTTTTCTTAACAAGTATTTTTTTATACTAGTGTAGATTACACCTTTAAAAATAATAAATAATTATTAAAAATAATAAATAGCGTCATATATTGGTAATTTTCTAACATTTCATATTTTACTTTAAAACAGTTCGAGTGCCCCATCGTCACTTATAATAAATATACGGTAGACTCAACACAAGTATTCGTAAATAAGTGATGTCTAATTCCATATCGATGTATATTTTAATGTGTCGCCAATACATCAAGTATTGAAAACAGAATTTTAAACACTCATTTTTCTATTTTCCGCTTAATTTTCGAGATATTGCGAATAAGTAGCGCTACCAGGGCGCGTCTATTAACACTGTTAAATGAAAGTAAATAAAATAAACATTGTTTAACGGATATCGAACCCATAAACGTTGCGTCCAACTGCACCAAGATGGTCCTACTTTCTTTATAGTTTTAAAATAAAATATGCTTATTGAATGTATTCTAATTGAATATGTAACTAATATGACGCAAAAATAAAAAGTGGTAATCGAATTATTCAAACATAGCGGAAAATACTTATTGACAACAGAGAGATATTTAGAACTTACTTATGAAGTTAAAGATATAAAATATGATATTATCGATCTTTGCGAAATAAAAAGATTATTTTGTAAAATAGAAGAACATGAAAGTCACGTTAGTTGCTACATCGGACAAATCAAAGGGTATACATTTGGAGCCATACTACAAAGTAGATTTTCTTATTAAAATTACTTAAAAACAATAGTAAACTTTATTGTTTTTTCGGAAAGAGTGTTATTATAGTAATTGTAAATTATTAAGGAAAGGATATCAGTAATTCAAGTATTTGCCCCCGTTGAATGATCTAGTAAAGCCGAAATATTTTTTTTTATACAGATCTTAGAGCATCTCATGAATTAACCGACAATAAAGTACTGGTCCTAGGAGATTTCAATGCTAAAATTAGAAATTCCAAATAAACTATCAATTATCAAGGACAAAATGTAAAAAAACTATGGTATGGTTCTTTGATTACGGCGTTCCGAGCGTGCCAGTTGAGAAAAAAAAACTAAGTAACATTCATAAAGAAGTGAGGTTATCAATCAAAGTAGACTACAGATAATATAGGATAATTATTGTTACTAAAAAATTAAGGAGCACAAAGAAAACATTTAAAAAGTTAAGCTCAAACGAAGATTGGATTTAGAAATTACACTAAAGCTGTGAAGAAACTAAATCAAGAAATGATATCATACAATTAGCAACAAAATTTACCAAGACTTATACAGGAGAAGTGGGATGATGACATTATAGAAATTGCCGGGATTAATTGGCATTTATAGCAAAAGATTATAGATATATATAACGCTAGTATTAAAGAGAGAGAGAATATACTAACGCTAGTATTAAAATTAATTATTTCATACTAACATATATATAAAGCTTCAATTGATATGTGTACATTTGGTTGTGAAATAGGATAAGAGCTTAATTATTATTATATATATTGTAGTTCATCATTGGAAACATTTCCTCGTGTTATGGACATTTTAAAACAATGATTGTTTTAATGACAGTAATCATGTTAATTTCTTGTTGGAAACTAGCAGTTTTATATAATTAAGCTCCGAGTTATAATTATTCCCGCGCGCGCTGTCTTACATACACAGTACGCACAC
Organism: Eueides tales michaeli; assembly: GCA_018249855.1. NCBI lineage: Eukaryota > Metazoa > Arthropoda > Insecta > Lepidoptera > Nymphalidae > Eueides > Eueides tales. Next base: position 7,429 of record DWMZ01000726.1, read on the forward strand.
TGCCGAATTATAAAGTAAGGAAAAAGGCTATGAAGAGATCTACAATACAGAATATTAATTCCTTTTTGAATTATACTCATTCATCTTTAATAATTTAACAACAAACTTTACTATAATTATATTATACATAAAAAAATAATAAAATTTTAATGTTTAGACATTACATTTTTTTATTTGGGTTTTTTTAGCTACTCATTATGCAAAATCTAAAAGATGTGGCGGAAATGGAATTTTGAACCTTTTTTGTACATTACCACATTCTTGCCAAATTCAGTATGAATCTAAAAAATGACATAAAGTAAAAAAAATAACAGAAAATATAAATTTAAGCAGTTTGTAATAAATAATGATGAATAAGAAATCTGGAGTGACGGTAAAGGCGTAAAAAAAATTATATGTCCGTTTATTGTATTATTATACATTTAAGGTTAAACTATACATATCACTTAAATATTACATACTCGTCTGACTGCCTTGTTATAATATTTAATAAGTACTTTTAATAAGATTTGGTCATGGAATGTTTTTATAAATTCATAATGATATATGTCTTGTAACGCCTCACCACTGTGTTCTGTCTAGTTTAAAGTACCAAAAAGTAATGCAGTACAAAACATAAACAAAGAATAAATGAATAGGTCGTGTTAAGGGTGTATTAGACTCGAGTCACCCAGATGTCAGTAAAGCATGAGTCATATTTACCAACAGTTCGCTTCACCGCGTGCTGGTGACACATTAAGATTAAATAAAACCAAGAACTAGAACGCTGTCGTATCGTGACAGGTCCGCTGACTACACTCCCTACCATAATGCTGCATGACGTTGCATACAATATGCTCGGGCTGAGGACGCGGTCGTCCCAGTGACGTCCATGTCTAGTAATAGGTATTAGCGTTTACATGAATATGTCGCTGGCGCTAATGAGATGAGAAACTGTAACACTTATACTGAACAAGACGCTCAGTTTACAATCTGTTGTCTTGTTTACGTGAATTATTTGATCAATTTAAATTTAATTTTCTTACAAAATGACTAAAATAATGTGATGTCATAATACCTCTATTATTGGATAATTGACCAAATTAAATATATTAAACTGTACTTTCATATATAATGTGTATTATGCTGTTTTTCAGATTTGATTCCCTCTCCCCTAGTGGGGATCAAACCTTGATGAATGTTCTAACACAAACTTACGTGATGTTCAATTTATCACAGATGTTACGTGCATTTCAATTTTCGCAAAATGAGTAAAATTTATGTTAATATACTGTTGCCTCTTAGTACGTCTAACTCGACATTTATGTAGGTGACATTTTCTAACGATTACCAGATTATTTATATAACAAAAAATGTTTATAAAACGTACATATTAATAATATGTAGCAAGCTGTAACAAGAGAACATGTGGAGATATTTAAGCATCTACCTCTGCCTCTCATAACTAGTTCAAAAGTTATGTCTCTAGTATTTCTTACTATGATTTACGTTCAATACGAGCACACAAGACAGCAAGCTCTTCGTGTTTTAAAACTACAATACTATATTTCTTGATGCAAGCGTCAAGCGTAAGTTGTTTCCTCTTCAAATAAAATTGTTAAAACAAAGTGTAGTTGTAGTTATTGAAATTGTCAATATCTGTACGAAGTACACCAAGACACTGTGTGACCATACGCACAGCTCAACACTCAAAACATCGCGTTTTAAGTAGAGGAATTCAACGATGTGGTTTGTCTTCTTACTAGAATGCGGAAATGAAAATAATTCTGTGCTGCTGCGTCACGATAACTTCGATGTAGTGTAGGTTTATACACTCAGTTGAAAATATTATTTCCCCTATAAAAGATTAACTCCATACAGTAGACATATACTGTAGTACAACGATCTACTACATGTAGATAACAAGTTTATAGTCTCGAGTTTGATATTTATCAATCTCTCGTCGGGCGCGGATGTGACCGCGTTAGTGCACAAAAAATCGCTTCGAAACCAACGTCATCTGTCTTTAACAATTAAGTTCAGTTTTGTAGATCTATTCATGAACGAGATTCAATTTTACTCAAAACTGTTACTGGACTTTATAAAATATGAAAGAATCTACGTGACATTTTTGTTTTTAAAACTTTTTTATAATAAAATGTTCTGGTGAATAATTTAAAATATATTTTACACATATTATGAGCTATCGTGGCGAATTGCTTTAAAATATGCTTTGGCAGAGAGTGTGATGTTGAGTTCTGGCTCTCAACAGAGAATGCCGGTATTAAAGGGAAAGAGCAGAGAATGGAGATTTTAACTCTGAAGACTATTGCATACCTACTCGTATATATGTGGGACAAACACTAAATAATATCATCGTATTTAAATCACAATTTTTACTTTTTTTACCCATGTATTGTGTATACGCCTTACAAACTTAAGTTTATACGTATCGTATACTTTAAGTCGACGAGGAGTACTCGTCGACTTAAAGTTTTCAAAATGGTACAGAAGCCGACTCGGACTTAATCAATTTTCATAACATAATTATTTATAAGCACATATAGTATAAATATGCCATTTTATAAGCTTAAGTTTTATTATAGTCTGTTTTTATACCATGATGGTGACAAAACACACACATGCTTCTGATGGTAGGTTTTTACCATGGCCTATGAACGCTTGCAACATCTGCATGCTCTAGAAATATGTTTACTATAAGATATTATAGTATAAAATATAAAAGCAATAAAATGTAGCAAAGTGCAATAAATCACGTCAATTAAAGGACAAATTAAGGCTACCCGCAGGAAAAGACCTCGTCGCAACAGCGAGCGATCCTTCCCGCGAGATGGATGTATGGAGCATGATCGATGCCCGCACATTACTCAATACCTACCGATAGAGCTGCTGCCATACTGACTCTTTACAACGCGCATAATACTCGGTGTCACGTTATACGATAATAGTTAATCCTTAGCTACGAGTATATAAAATTTGAATTTGATTTTTAAGCAATAACGCCGCTTTTTATATAATTATTTGTAAATTTATAAATGTATAGAGTTGTTATCATTTTTTTTTTTAGCTTCACGTTATATCCCACATTTGACAGGATAGGCAGAGGGAACTTGGGAACCTAGTGTACTTTACACTAGGTTCCCAAGTTCCCTCTCCGCCCCACTTCCGTTCCCCACTTTCCGCCGAATTTGAGGCATTGCGTGTTGAGTGGCGGGACTCAACGCCGCGTTTTTGCCTTATTTCCAGAGCGAAGAAATGAAACATTAAATATGAATGAATGAAAATATTAAATATTTCATTTCTTCGAGTGGGGATCGAAGCCACAACCTATCGGTTACAGTCGCACGCTCGTGTCGCTGCGCCCCAACAGGCCTCAAGTTATTAGTTATTTTAAGTAATACAGAATCAATTAATAGTTGCGTAGGATATTTAACCTTTTAAATGCATGTTGATGACATTGTGTACAGAGAAAACAACCGATTAATTGCGAGTCGGACTACCATATTCATACTAATAACTAATTTGGTTAGAAGACTCAATAAATGCTGGCATTTGTAAAGTTGAATATGGGTTAAATATTAATTATTTATATTTGAGCAACTTTAGATCTCATAACACTCGTATAAATAATAAACACTCGCAATAATTACAGAGATCGTCTTAAACTCCGTCCTACAACCGGCGCGCCGCGTCGCGTTCACAAAGCGTTTGATGGAACATTTATGACACGTAACGACGAAATCAAATATCACGTCCTCGTAAAATATATCGTAAAAAGTAAATATACGGCCGATGTCGATGAACAAAGGAAATATTAATAATTATTTGCTTTTTAACACTCAGCCTCAACAATACCGTTAAATATTTTACACTTGGATGAAAATAAATATTTTATTAAAATAAAATATGCCTATTTGTTTTGTTTGTTACAGAAATTTTATAAAATATATCATATAAGATAAGTTTTATTTATACTAATTTATATACATATATTCTTTATTGACATATTATGACAATTAGATAGTAAAATATGCCTAAAATTCTACTAATTGCACCAATTTATTCACTTAAAGTTAGTTTCAACGCGTAAGTCTCTTTAATTAAATGTCTGAAATCACAAATGCGAATCTTACTTTATGACAAGAAAGACAGACTATAATAAAATGATGTCACGGGTCATTGCCAATACTCGTATAATAACACTTTAAAATGTTCATTTTACGGTGCACAATGTGGGAGCCACATCCGCCATCGACGAGCCCGTTCTCGTCTCGTACGTCAGAAATAATGATTGTCATAAAAAGTAATCATATCGTAAAGCATTAAACAGAACACCAGCGGGGGGAGGTTATAAGGGCATGGGGGGCGATGGTCCTATATCCTATATAAAACATGTTTACTTAACTATAATTACAATCAGTCACTTATGAGACATGTCACAATTATATAAAGCTAACTAAGCAATATGAGAAACACAAAAAAATGGGAAAAAATTATACCACAGAAATATTTAAAAAGAAAAGAATTATATTTCATCTATATTTTATAAAGTTCGTATGTATTAAATATAGTAAATGCAAGATTTTTTTTATAAAATCTTTAGAACTTTATTAGCTGTATTTTAAAAAGTAATATCATTTCTTTTAATGTTACATCTGTTGCTTAAGTCGTGAGGTGACGATCGATCCACCCTGCGTTTAACCTTTAATTACAGTGATAGGGCTCTTCAGGCTGATGCTGGTTGACAAGTTGTTATCTGTGTAGGCAAGGCTCACTCTTTAATGAGCACGTATCTTAGCTTAAACTACCAATATTGCGAGTTTAATTGCGCCAATACAAATAAATGTGGTAGTAAATATGTCACTCCGAGACATCGACGCGGCCTCATAGGCCCGATGTCGGTATAAACGTTGGTTTTTTTGTTTAGGCTACGAACAAAATAAGTGTTCTTCTTTTGAGCCTACGACTTTGAAGAACTTACCCCACAATAATACAAATTCAATATAGGTAAATTTAATCAAAAGTAAAATTATCCTCCAAATTACCTTTGGGTACTTATTTAATAAAAAAAATTTACGTGGCATGTAGGGCGCAAGGGCATTCATTCATCCATTCATTCATCAGCCTATGACGGTCCACTGCTACTGATAGGCCTCCCCTAGAGCGCGCCACGTTTTTCGGTCCTCTGCTTTCCTCATCCAGTGTCTACCGGCGATCCTGCGAATGTCGTCAGACCAGCGTCGGAGGTCGTCCTATGCTACGCTTGCCGAGACACGGTTTTCACTCTAGGACTCGTCTGCTCCAGCGACCATCGGTCCTGCGACTGATATGGCCAGCCCATTGCCACTTCAACTTGCTTATTCTACGAGCTATGTCCGTTTGGTTCTCTCACGGATAATCTCATTTCTGATTTTATCCGCGAGAGAGACACCTAGCATAGCTCGCTCCATTATACGCTGCGTGACCCTAAATTTATGGACTAGCCCCACCGTCAGTGTCCACGTCTCGGCACCGTTTATCATCATGACGCAATGCTCGAAGACTTTAGAAAATAAGAAATAAATATAATAATATATAAACACGTACAAATTTAAGATGATACTAAACCAAACATAACGTAAAGGCGTACAAAAACGCGCATTTGTATAGCAAGTAACGCGCGGCGCATTGAAGGAGAGCAACAGCAGGTAGATACGAATTATATTAAATTCCGGTAGACAAGAAAATAGAAAAGTACATCCGGTGGCGGTCGGCAGTCTACGGACTATGTAGAGACTATGTAGAGACTATGTAGAGACTATGTAGAGACTATGTAGAGACTATGTAGAGACTATAAAGAGACTATGTGGAGCCGCCGCGAGCGAGGAAGAGGGGTATTGCAATGAAAGGTACGGATCTAGTGCGGAGTGCGGATGAGTTATATTTTAATAACATCTCTCGATGTTTTAAGCTTCGTTGATTCACGTCTCTACTGCGATGTGGACCGTTTCATATATTCTACATCACGGTCCTCACTCTACCGCAATGCTTTAATTATTGCATGTTATATAGCAAGGATATTTTTTAGTTTCAGGCTGTATAGAAACTTAAGGTACGCAGAGGGAACCTCGGAACTACTCGTAGTATTGTATATTTTTATTATTATTAAGACGTTTTCCCCGATTCTGAGTAGTTTTATGTTGAGTGACGAAACATAAATAGCGCTCTGTTGCTTTTTCAAAGCGATGAAATGAATTGTGATCGAACCCATAACCTGTTGCATTTACAGTCACACGCTTATGACAAGCCTAGAAGTGATATGTCGCAAAGGGCTGAAAACTACATCGCAAACAGCCGCTTTAGTCAATGGAAAATGTCAATATTACAAGTTTAAAGCTAGATTAAATATTTTTTTTTTTATTGAAAATGAACGTATAAATTAGAAACGAAGTGAAATACGCAATTTAAATTCGAACAGTTATTATATTATTGGCAATTATTGTTTTTTCTGTGACGTACATAATAAGTAATATTGAAGTCATTGTAATGATTTATGACTGAAAGCTATAAAACTCGATGTGAATTTGGGGAAATATATACGTACAAATGATCCCCGGTGTAAAATAATGATAAGAGATATCGTAAAAAAATAAAATGATCAAATTCTTTATAAAATATAAAATGTATAGCTGATTAAGCCATTTCTGCCATTAGCGTGCACAAACGCACAGACAAGCAGATAGCAATTTTAATAAACATTGTATTAAATGATAAATAACGCCAAATAATAGTTTTTGTCATATGTCTTTTACGTCTAAGCAGCGACGAGGTTCAATTTCATTATGTGTATAGATATCACTAGCGGAGGAAACCACGACAGGTGGAGGGGGCTGGGACCAGTAGAAAGGGGAGGGTTATCGCATTAAACGCTCTAGCCAGGTTTAAGCGTGGAAGAGGATAATTTTAATTTCATCTCTCATTTGATACCTGAAGTGCCCGCGGACACGGCCGCCGACGAGCTCTGAATGGCCGCGTCCGACCACTAGTGCTCATTGCTTTCTATTTAGTAACGACTCAAAAAACCTGCACTTTATATTATCTCTTTTATAACGCCGTTTCAATTTAATAAATGTTTAAAAAGTTTTATTAAAAATATAGTGTTGTAGCGTATACTCGTATATTATACAGTCGGCAAATGCCAGGGAAATGGTACAAGATTTTATATTTGTATTTGTTAGATTGTTTTGGTTTCGTTACCTGTTGTTCGTTGTTTAAATAACGGTCGTATATAATAAAGCTCGGCAATTTCAATTTTTTCCGGAATAGTTCTAAATTTTTCAACATCGAATTTGACCAACTTATGTAGATTTGTAAAGAAGACAGACATGTATACTTACTCGTATATCTGGACAGTGTTGAAAAAAAAAAATATTATGAGTGTTATTTTTGGTGACGATCGATGAAATTTCCCTTCTATTTATTTAATATAGAATCTTTAAATATATATACTTAAACGATAAATAAAGATATGAAAAGGTCAATAATTCATAATAAGAATTTGTATAAGTTTCACGGGGTGACGTTTTCGATTAAATCATGACATTTTTGATAAACAAACTAAGAATATGTAGCAATAACTGTGGTAATTACATGTTATAAAAACCAAGAGGCTTAAATATTTTATTAGTTCAAAATTAACAAAAGATACTAGCCATGACCAGGTTACTTGAGGGGAAAAGAGAGAGAAATATGACGATGATGTTAAAACAGTAAACTACAACGTTTCCGGAGCGGTCGAATTAGCTTTTGTTTCTTCATTCCGTAGAATTATTAAACATTACGTCTTGAACGGAATTTAACATTAAATTGAATGTAAATATGTTAATTATTTTATTTCCTCGAGTGGGAATCAAACCCACAACCGCAGCTTGTCGTCATACACTTGTGTCCCCGAGATTAAGATTAGTTGTATGAAATATTAGATATTAGTACCTTCTAGATATTCATTCATATTTAATTATTCTTATTATTCAAATAGAAGTTATGAATTATTAAAATGAATATAAGTTAGTGCAGTTGTTCTCACTAGCGGTGGTGGAGCAGAAGTCTCGGCGGACAACTGAACAAACTTCTCGCCTTTTGATTCCATTACAAAGGAAGGAAAGAAACGTCCGAGCGGCCCTCATTAGCATACATATATATACACATACATATACAGGAAGTATAACGCAGTTTTTATATTATAAATTTACTTTGAAATACGAATATTTTCCATTAATTTGTCTTTTTTATGTAATATAATTGTGAAATAGATCTTATTATTCAAAAATGTTTCATTAAATAGCTTATAGTTTAGTTTCGAGACGTTCGAGGTAAGTTTCGTTGTAGGCAAGTATCATAGTGTCTGACTGATAACGTGACGCTTGTGCTTTTGATTACCAATCGGGGGAATAGATTAATTTATTTTTTCTGTTTTGGTAACAAGATTAAGCGCCGTGTTGAGTTCCGCCACTTAACATGTGAATATCTACTAATTTTCATACTGAGTGTTTCGTGGAGGATACTCAAAAGTAGAAGATTACTCTCATTTTAGTTTAATTATGGCTTAACGTATATGCAGGATAGCGTAAAACTAAAAAAAAACGAATTACGATAAATCACTAAATTAGTCTAGTTCCTGTAGTGATGTAAGTATATGTTACATGCATCCCCTCGAGGTCGACGCTGCTGATATTGGCAATCATGAGATCTCTTTACTTCGCGCACAATTAGCTATTTTTTACAATATAAGGCGAGTATCTAACTATCTTTGTGTTAGTGAACGATAATTGAGTTAAGTTCTCTCTGTTACAATTAACAAGTACTCCAGACGGAAGTGCGCGACGCCCCGAGTACTGTCGGGATGAAACGTAATACGTTCAGGTTAATGGACATTCACGTATCGCTTGATTGTAGCTACGATTGGGAACGAAAGATAGTTTCGACGTAAATAATAATACTCACATGTCTCACCTATATTGTTATGTTTTTCCTTTATTTGGCGTACAAATTATTAATTTTACCATAAAAGTCATATTTATTTATTGTTAAAAAAATTGGATTGTCAAAATTGTTACAATTAGCTTGAGAATAGTGATCGGTCTCTCTCTAACTTCTATATGATTATGCTCAATGAGCAAAAAGTTTGTGCGAATTCGGCGTCAAATAACGATCCTTTTCCCGTCGCTGAGCGATTTTGTCCCTACTCGCCTAAGAAGTTATAAAAATCTTTTAATTGATGTTATTTTTAAGATTTTTTTTTTAGAATAACTAAACATCGGACGTGAATCTTTTATCAAATAAAATTAATTATAAGTTTGTCAAAATTATAGGTACAAAATAAATTTTCTACATCAATAAAATAAATTAATTTGAAAGTAGAAAGAGAAAGACACCACAGACCGAGGAGGCCTGCCTCGTTCTGCTGCAGTAGTGTTTACGTTTAAATTGGACCGGATAATTATACTGATGAGATGCATTTTAGCCGTCTTCACTTCTTTGCGCACTAATATTGGGGTTTTCCCCGTTGACTGTGTGTTTGCTTTAAAACTTTCTTTGCTTTTGTTATTTCGGTATTTTATGATTTTGATTGTAGGTATTGGTGTCAGAATGACGTAATAGTGACGTGCGGTGACGTGAAGTATTTTAATATTTTACTGAATACCAAAAGTAATTGAGAGTATGATGGGAGGACGATAAATGTAATTATATAGCAATGTATAATAGTTACGTATCAGTGTCGGTGGAACAAGTTAATATCGGTTATAATGTGTGCGGTATTTTAATGAAATATTTGCAATTATGCGGCTGTAAAGTTAATTTGTTTAATCGCATTAACAGTGACGGGAATCAAATTTATTTTTCGCGCGCGTCGCTCGGTGCTTCGATAACGTGTGAGTTATTACGTGAGGTTAATCCGAGCTGTCATTTCTATTGCTGGACTATTTCTATTGTAGTATGTTGTAAGACAAACCTTTAACAAGTTGCTTGTAAACGTAAGTAAGCAACAACAATTAAAATACATTCATTTTTATGTTCAAATACATACATTCATAATTGTGGATCGCAGGAATTTTATTGATTTTATTGTTGTCCTCTCATTCTTTCACTCATATCAAGCAACGCTATTCGAACTGAAGCGCGAACGTTTAAAATATTTTAAGTACTTTATTAAAGTTGAGAAGAAATTAAATCATTATTAAAAATAATGAATTAGTATTTTTTTTAATATATATTTATAAAAAGTAACAAACTTATATTTTTCTTGACACGAGACGTTAATAATATGCTTAATGAGTTAATATAAAAAAAAATCTGTTAAAACTTCCAAAAGCTCTTTTTAGCTTCACGCTGTATCCTGCACATGTCAACGTAGATAGAGGGAACTTGGAAACCTAATGTAAAGACACTTCATTTCGTTCCTTTCCGCCAAATTTGAGGTATTACGTGTTGAGTATGGCGGAACTCATCGCCTCTATTTGCCTTGTTGCTAGAGCGATAAAATTAAAATATTTCATTCCCTCCAGTGGTGATCGTACCCACTATCTGTTACGTTTACAGTTGTACATTACACGCTAGTGCCGATGCGTCACAACATGAGCAACCTGGGCATCCATGTTTATTTAATTAAAAAAGCGTATCACCGGGCGTGGCTTAGTCCAAAAGTATTATACGAAAGTATTTTGTAATTATTAAAATATTTAAATCCCTTAAACGATCTGTAGTAGTAGTCTCTTCGATATGTAGATATTATTTCTATAACGAAGTTACAATAAAAAATATTACAGTGTGTCAGAAATATATACATAACATTGTATATTATATAACAATATAACGACAATTATATATTTAAATCTGCCAAATAATTCCCATAATGAATGCTACACTCGGAAATTCAAATCCATTTTAAGCACGATATATTGTGTGGCAATTATCAGTTCCTAAAAGGTTTACCGATTTTAACAAGGCTCTTTCAATTTTAACTGAAAAAAATTTACCATCTCTAGTACATTGTGAAGATCCTAACTTACTTATTGATCTTTTAATCAATAAAATCACCGATTCATTGGAAGAAAGCTCTTCCGTAAGGCATATTACAAACAAATATCGTACCATAAAACCCTGGATGACCTCTGGTATTCTGCGATGTATTAGAAATAGAAATAATATGCAAAAGAAAGTTAAAATCAACCCAGACAACGAAATATTATTAATTGCCTATAAAAGGTACCGTACCCACTGTAATAATCTAATAAAAAAAGCAAAACGTAAACATGATAGAGAACAGTTACTTTCCTCAACTAAAAACACTAAAAAGCTTTGGAATAAGATTAAAACAGTAGCCCCCTTAAAGTCCTCTAAAACTAGTAATGATTGCTTATTAAAATTAAAATCGACGCCTATTGAATCCGTTAACTATGTTAATAATTATTTTGCAAATATCGGACAACAACTTGCCGAAAACATACTTCATAATGACCCTAAAGCAACTAAGTATCCATCTCTAATAAACCAATTATCACCTTCTTTTGTTCTGCTCGAGACAGATCCTAAAGAAATAGAATCGGTTATTATGAATTTAAAATCTGACAGTGCTACTGGATGGGACAACGTTCCTACAACCTTTTTGAAACAAGCTCTTCATATACTTTCCCCAATTATTTGTCACCTAGTCAATTTATGTTTTAAAATCGAAACCTTTCCTTGTTCCTTAAAAAAGTCTATAATAACCCCAGTCTACAAGGGAGGTGACTACAATAATATAAGTAACTATAGACCTATCTCAGTGTTACCAGCCATTGCTAAAATAGTAGAAAAGATATTAAACTGTAGACTGTTGAGTTACATGGAAAAAAATAATATAATATCTAGCTCCCAATATGGCTTTAGACGCAATAAAAATACTGAAGATGCTATTCTATCACTAACATCTCTTATCACTGAAGTTCTTGATAAAGGCGAGAAATGTTTAACCGTATTTTTAGACCTTAAAAAAGCTTTTGATACTGTTTCTGCCCCCATTCTCCTGCAGAAACTCGAAAATATAGGTATTAGGGGCACTCCACTATTAATATTTAAAAGTTACTTAAGCAACAGAAAACAGATTATAAAACTTGGAGACCATATAAGTAGTGATTCGTCTGTAAATTTTGGTGTCCCACATTGAAGTGTTTTGGGACCTACATTATTTTTAGTCTATATTAATGACTTACTAAGTCTAAAGATTAAAAATAGTCAGATGGTTGCTTATGCAGATGATACTGCAATTGTATTTTCTGGTCCGTCGTGGAACGCCATAAAACGATCTACAGAAAACGGACTTGCAGATATTTCCCTGTGGCTCAAATCCAATTTACTTACACTCGACATAGACAAAACTAATAATATTTGCTTTACTATCAACAACAGAACCCAGCCTAAAAACGATTTTAAAATAGAGCTACATAGTTGCCAGTATGACAATCCCAATCTTTGTACTTGTGCTCCATCTGCTATGAGTAGAGTACCCACTATTAAATATCTTGGTGTTATGCTAGATCAGC